>CM021106.1:332297662-332590322 GCA_007115665.2 Sequoiadendron giganteum | reverse complement strand
TCACCTCCCCCTCTCTCTCTCTCTCTCTCTCTCTCTCTCTCTCTCTCTCTCTCTCTCTCTCTCTCTCTCTCTCTCTCTCTCTCTCTCCCATCTTTCTCTCTCACTCTCTCCTTCCCTCTCTCTCCCCCTCTCCCCCTCTTTCTCTCTCACTCTCTCCTCCCCTCTCTCTCTCCCTCCCTCCTTCACCCTCCTTCTCTATCTCACTCTCTCCTTCCCTCTCTACTTCTTTCTATCTCTCCATTATATCTCTCTATCTCACCTCTCTCTCCCCCTCCATCCCTCCTTCTCTCTCTAATTTTCTCTATCTCTCCCCTCTCTCTCTATCTTTGTCTCTAGGTTATAGGTTGTGTTTATTATTTTAGCAATTTGTAGTTGTGAAAACACTTAGTTTCCATTCAAAAAAACTAAGATTTAACCTACTTATGAAATAATAATGTGTGATCTTTGTTAAAAATGAGTTGTGTACAAAACAAGACCTTTATTTGAGAGAAAATAAATGTTGAAAATGAAAGTAAAACTGTAGTAAAAATGTAGCTTAAAATTTGTAAATCCTGTCTAATTGTAGATTCAATTTTAGTATTCTTTGTCACAATATCTTGTGTATGATTAATCATGAATTAGATCAATTTTAATGTTGTAGAAAGTAGACAAAAGATTGATAGAAGAAATATAAGACAGAGTAGAAAGGACACCACATGTACGTGGAGAAAACCCTTTCGGGTAAAAAAATCCACCAGAATTTTTCTTGCTTGTATTATTTAACCTTTGAATGAGTTACAATAATATTGATTCAATTCTCCTTGGCGTGCTTCTTTGTTCTTAAATAAATCTTCTTCACAACCTGCAATATTTTCTCACAAAACTCCCTCATACAATTGCTACAATAATAGACAATATTCTGTTTTACAAACTCATAAGAGTTATCAAATATATAATCACAAAGCCTCTTGAGAAAATCCATGCCTAGGGTTGCCAAGTTGAGTTCAAACATGCATGAAAAATTCAAACAAAAGTCTCCCTCAAAGTCGGCGCCCAACACTGAAGTGCTAACCTTGTAGTTGCCAAAAATATCTTTTGCAAGCTCATCCTCAAAGAAGGCATCCAAACTGAGTCCCACTTAACTAGGCATTATAAATATCTTTTCCATGCACTATTTGTAACTCAAAGATGCCAAATTGGGCACCCAAGGTGGGCCCAAGTTAATCTTTGTTAACTGAAACATATATGTCACCGATTCATGCAAAAAAATATGCATGCATGATCCTTCATCTGTTAACTGAATGAATCAACTTGTATTTTATCCTTGCAACTCAAGTCAATTGAGATTAACTAACATGCAACTGAAGATAACTGAAACATAACTAAACTAAACCGAGCCTCCTATTTTATAGTACCTCAACATGCATAAATCAAAATCCCTATTTTGTAGGAACCTAGGATGCATTTATGAAGTGTACTCAATTCACCAATTAGTTAACTGAACCAAGGTGGATCCCACCTCCCATGTGGGTGCCCATGTGCTCCTATTTTGTAGGAGCTCACTCCAAGGCATCCCCACATGCTCATAACACTTAGAAATAACTACAAATGTCAAATTAAATGTTTATTTCATTCCAAATTAATCTCTTCCTAATCCTAGTGTTGTGCAACACATTCCAATGACTTAGGAGATACATGAAATATGTTTAGAATGCAATCAAATGGTATCCTATTCCCAAAATTCTCCCACTTGACATTATCATTGTTATTATTCTAAACAAGGAATCATTTAATATAAATCAAGTATTGGCCTTCCTACACCATGAGAAATTTTCTGCAGCATTGATCAAAGTGTCAACTTTCTCAATCAATACCTTTCCCAAGTCTTTATAGTATCCATGAGCACCCACCAATCAATCCATGCCAAATTCAAATGCAACCTTCATAATCATGAAGCTCCAAGCAAATGATTAATACTCAAAACCAAAACTACATCCTCTCCAAATTTCATGAAGATAACCATATCCTACCAAAGCTCCCACTAAACTGTGATACCAATCTATACATGACAACAAGATAAACATTAAACCATCACTTGTCAAAAAACTCCCACTGAAACATGTAACCAAGCTATCCATGACATTATGATAACCATTTCCTAAATGAAGATCATCCATGGTCTCAACACAATCAAAGAATCTACTGTTAACTATACAACTCCCAAAAGGTCAAGTAAAACCATAATCTTTAAACCAAGAAGATCAAACTCAAGGTAACTATCCCCATAACTGGAAATCAACCCATAAACCATGTCATAACATCCCTCAAAATGAATCCTCCAAAACTAACTATCCATAGCTCAAGATCCATATCTATGAAAGATAAAACATATAAACTCATGCTAAACCATCCTTAAATGAGTCTCCATAATCAGCCATGAATCAACTCAATCCCATGGGAAATCAAAGCATGAAACATAACACATCTTGAAAGATATAATGGGTAAATACCTCTCAAATAAAGAACCGCCAAGTGTGTTGAACTCACGTCCAACCAAGGTGTAGGATTCTCAGTCTTTACTATTGAAAAAGATTTTCTTTCAAGGTAACCATTCCAACATATATCTCTTACCATAAGAGAACTCAAGCCTCACCTATTTCTCCAAGTATCCATGAGGACCTGTAACCAACCAATCCATGCCAAACTCCAAATGCAACACAACACCATCATGAAGTAATCAAGCAAACGATTAATATACCCAATACAAAGAGAACTACTACAATCAATGTAAAAGCTCCAATCATGAATTAGAAACATAAACATGACATCCATGATCTAACCATCTCCTCCAAGGAGATCACATGCATCATAAAATACATAAACGTCCTAGTCTCAAGAGAACAAGTACCATGCCAAACTCTAAATGCAACAAGAGTAAACCATGACATAACCACTCTAAACCAAGAAAAAATATCCCCAATCACATGACTTGATAACCATACCAATGATGCATCCACATCACTACCAACAACTCCCACTAAACCGTGGTACTGAGTCACGCATGGCATTGTGACTACCATCCTCTCCATGAAGATCACTCTGAAAGATCAAGAAAAGAGAACTTATCACAAACAGTATTAGCTGAAATAGCCAATGCATCATTACTGTCATTTGAGGATTCCTTTGTAGAAGAATCAAAACTCTTTTTCTTTTTCTTACAATCCTTCTTCACATGTCCCGATTTCCCATAGTTCCAAAACTTTACCTTACTCTTACCAGGGGTTTTAGACCGTCCTTTGGACTTACCGTTTCCTTCCTTGTCTCCCTTAGGTTCATTTTTCTCAAGCCTTCCTCTTACAAACAAGGCATCTTGGGATTCCTCTTTAGACTTCCTCCTCATCTCCTTTGATAGGAGAGCAGGAATTATATTGTCCATCTTCGGATCTGCACCACTACCATTGATAGCAACAATTAGATTTTCCCAAGACTCTATTAAGAACAAAGTAACAAAATGCATTTATCTTCATCTTCTAGCTTTACATCTACAAATGCCAACTGACTCATAATCAAATTAAAAGAATTTAAATGATGTGCAACAAAATTACCGTATTTCATCTTTAAAGAATATAACTATCTTTTTAGATACAATTTATTAGTAAGGATTTTGGTTTGATAAATATCACCTATTCTCTTCCACTGATCAAATGTGGTCTTTTCATCTGAAACATTCAAGAGAATAACATCAACAAGACATAATCTTATGGTTCCTCTTGCCTTCTTATCAAGATTAGCTCAATCCTCATCTAACACCGATGTAGGTGTCTTTGTCTTATTACCTACAACTGACCACTGATCTCTCTCTTCAAGGAGATCTTCCATTTTTAATTTCCACATCTCATACCCAGGTCCATTGAACCTTTCAATATCTAAACGAGAATTAGAACCCATTGCAACACACTAATTTTTCAAATCAGCAATTGACACAATATTAAAAGCTCCCACTACAACCAAAAAACCTTCAATATTTTAAGAGAAAGGCGTCCCAAACTCTACCCAACCTTTAGCTCTGATACCAAATGTTGAAAATGAAGGTAAAACTGTAGCTTAAAATTTGTAAATCCTGTGTAACTGTAGATTCAATTTTAGTATTCTTTGTCATAATATCTTTTGTATGATTAATCTTGAATTAGATCAATTTTAATATTGTATAAAGTAGATAGAAGATTGATAGAAGAAATATTTAAGACAAAATAGAAAGGATACCACATGTACGTGGAGAAAACCCTTTCGGGTAAAAAAATCCACTAGAATTATTCTTGCTTGTATTATTTAACCTTTGAATGAGTTACAATAATACCGATTCAATTCTCCTTGATGTGCTTCTTTGTTCTTCAAGAAATCTTCTTCACAACCTACAATATTTTCTCACATAACTCTCTCATACAATTGTTGCAATAATAGACAATATTCTTTTTTTTTAAAATCATAAGAGTTATCAAATACATAATCACAAAGCCTCTTGAGAAAATCCACATCTAGGCTTTCCAAGTCGAGTTCAAGCATGCATGACAAAGTCAAACAAGAGTCTCCCTCAAATTTGGTGCCCAAAACTGAAGTGTTAACCTCATATTGTCAAAATATCTTCTACAAGCTCATCCTCAAAAAAGGCATCCGAATTGGATCCCACTTAGCTGAGCATTATAAATATCTTTTCCATGTACGAGTTGTAACTCAAAGATGCCAACTTGGGTGCCCAAGGTGGGCCCAAGTTAATCTTTGTTAACTGAAACATATCTGTCACCGATTCATGCAAAACAATATGCATGCATGATCATCCATCTGTTAACTAAATGTATCAACCTATTATCTGTCCATGCAATTCAAGTCAACTGAGATTAACTAACATGCAACTGAAGATAACTGAAACATAACTGAATTGAATTGAATTGAACTAAACCTCCTATTTTATAGGACCTCAACATGCATAAATCAAAATCCCTATTTTGTAGGAACCTAGGATGCATTTTTGAAGTGTACTCAATTCACCAACTAGTTAACTGAACCAAGGTGGATCTCACCTCGCATGTGGGCACCCATGTGCTCCTATTTTGTAGGAGCTCACTCCAAGGCATCCTCACATGCTCCTAACACTTAGAAACAACTACAAATGTCAAATTAAATGTTTATTTCATTCCAAATTAATCTCTTCCTAATCCTAGTGTTGTGCAACACATTCCAACGACTTAGGAGATACATGAAATATGTTTAGAATGCAATTAAATGGCATCCTATTCCCAACAATTATGAGTTAAAAAATAGCAGGTATAGATTCCATATAGTTTGGTACATCACCTCCATATGATAGTAGTTTTATTTTTACATCTTTTTCACCCCATTTCATTAGCAAAAATAATAGTTCAAGTCATTTTAGGAGAAGCATCAAAGGGAACTATCCCTCTTTCGAGGTTGATCTCCATCATTTATGCCCAGACTCAGGGAGATCATCCCATGTTGCACACTTCTGTGACAAGTATTATAGTTAATAATTTTGTAATAAGCAAGGAAGAATATTTTGACAAACTACGAAGCATTTGTAAATATTCATATCATCATTTAAAATATTCAGATTATCATGATGCAAAAGTAACTAAATATTAGTAATATGATCCTCTAATAAATCATCATCAATCAGCATAAGATAGAAATTTGTTATTATAAGTGTGTTCATAAACAAAACTATAGGAAGGGTAGACTTGCATTGCACTAAATTGTAGTTCATAGGTGTTTGTTGGGTCTCTTTGAAAATATTCATTCATTAGAAACATATTTACACATATCCAACAAAAAAATGATGAAGGTATAATAGGTTCACATATACATATAAGGAGCATCAAGGATAAAATTTACTAATAAAATTGGAGCGATTTGACATTTAAAAAAATGTAGCCTAGTTTGAGATATAGTTTCCAACCCTACTAACACCAACACAAATGGTTTCTATAATATGAAGTAAGATAGTACACTCCAATCCAATGCAATAACCATTATTATGGTTTCAAGATAATCAACAAGGGTCAATATAATTTAACAATCAAAAGAATTGAACAATTTATAGTCAAAAAATTTATTACCTATTTTGATAAAAAGGGTCAATATAATTTAACAATCGAAAGAATTGAATATATAAATTTATAACTTGACTTGGAGAGGTATGAGTGATGGTTAAACTAAATATTTCAATTTCTATAAGTAATTAATGTCTAACAAAACACATATGAGAACACATATACAACTCCATATAAATATTGTTCTTACAAACATTTTGTTTTGCATATATTACAAGAAATTAGCTAAACACAAAGGAAAAAATATAAACTAGGTTCATATATGTAGGAAAGTGCAATTAAAATAGTCATTCAATTTAGATATATGTTAATGAAATAGATAAATGATAGTCATGTCTAACTTCAAAATGTATTTGACAAACAACTAATTACCTATTACCCATTAGGGTTGTGAAATCAAAACTAATCAAATGGATCTTTTCCTTAGATATAATTATCTCAACTTCCATTTACAACCAAATAAAGAAGTGAAATAAAAAAAAATCTTCTCAAACGCTAAATAAAAAGTAAATAATTGCCTAAATGAGCAAAAACAAGATGCCATGACACATAAAAGGCTATACCAACCTTGAAAGTTCAGATATCCCACTATTATGCTCCTTAAATCCTAATCAAATAAGCACCGAAATAAATAACACACTCTAGAAAAGAAATTTGCACATTATTCTAGGTGGGCCATTACCTTAATCACACCAATTAAAGGTCTATTTATTGACCTCCTCCATGTACATGTTGAGTCACATACCCCTCAAAACAAAATTTTGATCTTACCCCTCGTTGTACATGTAGCTGAAAGAATGCCACCATAACATGTACAAATCATTATCAACCCCCAAAATATCAAGACGTCTCTCCTAATTTTAAATTTTAAATTTTAAAAAATAAAAAATGAAAAATTTGTACGCTTGCCTTGGCCGGATTAATAGACCCAGCCCCGTCCTTATTCAAGTCGTACCACATGCTTTTGACATTTTATATACGACGGGACTCGCATCATAAGAAGATAAAATGAAATAACTCAGTTTTACTGTTTTGTCAAGGAAATTAGGAATTCACTGCGCAGGAAAATTTGACTAAAAAGATTTCAAACCTTTATCTTGTTCAACCCCCTTCGAATAAAAACATTATACAAATGCAATTTATGCTGTTAAGCCTTTGACCATAAAAACATTATACACAAGACATTATCTTCTCCCTCGGTTTCTTCGGATTGCAAAGAAAAATGGCAGGGCATGCAGTAGTTGTTCCATATCCAGGGCGAGGTCACATCAATCCCATGATGCAGCTCGCCACAAAGCTCGCCTCCCATGGAATCTCTGTTACCTTCGTGCTGACTGAGACGTGGCACAAAATCATCACACAGGCCGTGGATGATTCTTTCTCTCATGCTCGAAAGCTTGGCCTGGACATTCGGCCGGGCCTCATTCCAGACTGCGTGGTGGGGGAGTCACAAAGGTGGAATAACTTCGCGGCCTTTTTTCTGTCGCTCTCTAACATGGAAGTTCATGTGAGCGAGCTGATATCAAACCTCAATCGCACAGGAGCTACACCGTCCTGTATAGTGGCCGACACTTTGCTCAATTGGGCGGTGCCTCTTGCTAAACGACATGCTCTCCTCTCCATTTCCCTCTGGACAACGTCTGTCACAAGTTTTTCCTTCTTTCATCACTTGGGTAAAGAAGAAAACCAAGAACCATTAGCAATTAAATTATTTGCGGCTTGGCAATAGAAAGCAAAACTAATTCTTTATAATTTGTCGTTGCAGTTGGGTCGCAAGGCTCCATGGAGGATATTCCTGGTGTGTCTTCGTTAATACGGACGGAATTTCCGGACAGGCTTCCTTCTTCCTCCCCTTTGAACAATGCGTTTGCGCAGTGTTCGATAAATGTGAGAGAAGCAGACTGGGTTGTTGGGAATTCTTTCTACGCCTTGGATTGCAATGCAGTGGAGGCCCTGCGACACAAAATCTCTGTGCAGTGTGTGGGCCCCTTGAACATGCCCTTTACCCCATGGGGAGATGGGAAGAGCGCTTCACAGTGCAGTCAATGGCTGGATTCGAAACCGGCCAGATCGGTCATCTACGTTTCCTTCGGCTCCTTCATTAATGTGGCGAGAGCTCAGGTGGGGGAAATTGCCGCGGGTCTTAAGCAGAGCGGGTATTGTTTTGTATGGGCGCTTCGTCCGGATGCAGAGGCGTCTCATGTCTGGGAAATGTTGCCACCTGGATTTTTGGAAGAATGTAAAGAGCAGGGCTTGGTTGAGTCGTGGTTTAGGCAGGAGGAGATTCTTTCACATCCTTCGGTGGGAGGGTTCTTCAGCCACTGCGGATGGAACGCCGTTATGGAGAGCGTTTCGGCCGGTGTTCCCATTTTGGGATTTCCTCTTGGGATGGAACAGTTCGTCAATTGCAAGCTGGTTGTGGACGAATGGAAGTTCGCGGTGAGGGGAAGGAGTAGAGAGGATGAAAATAGGGTAATAGCAGCACAAGAGATTGCCGGAAAGGTTCAGAAGTTGATGGAAGGCGAGGAGAGCGAGAGATTAAGAGGAGCAGTCGAGAGGTTTAGAGAGGTTGCCAAAGAGGAAATCACCAATGGATTGTCTGCCAGTAATTTGAAACTACTTGCCGATAAGTTGAAAGCAGTCAAAACAGCCATGAAAGAAATAGCAGAACAGGAAGCCATTTGAGATGGGTAATTGCTTTGCACCTATCTCTCCATTGTTTGTCTCTGTTATTGCAAGCCACTACCGAAATATTCAATAATCAGACTGACAATAATGATTCAAAAAAGCCAGGTTTGAACAAAGCTAAGATAGCCTGACCAAAAAGCTGAATCATCATTGTGGAAGCCATTAGTGAAACTTCCAGTACTAATGCAATACGTACGCCTATGGTATGGCTTTCAAATTGGGTGATTCTTCTTTTTACAGATTAAATTCTTAAAACTTCGGTCGTTGATGTCATAGGTTTCAAAGTTTAAATTTAAATAACTTTTACTCAGTGGTTAGTTCTTATCTTATGTTTTGAAGTGCATGTGTATGGTAGTAATAGTGATAGGCATTGAATACAATTGAATCAATGTGTAATTATTAGCTTACGTGGCAGCAGAAATATAAGTGCATAGATTAGTTTTATTAGTTGGTATGAGGTGTTAAGAATTAAAATAATTTGATCAAATTTTTTAATGTATATTTTTTTCAATTTTGTTTTAAAATATCAATATTAATTTATCTATCATTCTATTGGATGATAGTTGTGAATAGTATTGTTAGTGTGATGCAAGTTATGGAATCTTGGAACTTTTTCATTTTGATTGTATACTGCAAATTTATTTTCATGTGATTTTTTATTTTATTTATTATCTTATTTGATAATGACATTATTTTTATTCAAAGGGTTGTGGGCCAATTAATAGAGTACATTATATCATATTTGAGTCAATTTTAATTTACTAAAAAGGTGAAATAGAGAAAATATGAGAGATTGTGAATAAAATAATCAACAATAAAATAAATAAAATTTGCATCTATTAGTTTAAAATATTTTTAAAATTAACAATAAGAAAGCAATATTTAATAAAGGGTAATGAGTAATTATAAATTTTTAATCTATTTTTAACCAATGTCAAGGAGGGATACTATTGGATTTGATGCATCTGATTTCTTAATTAGTTTAGCCAATGAACATATATAATTCATAAATTTGAGCAAAAATCCTATAGTCTACATTTGATTTCCTATAATAAATATTTTTTTTTATTGGAAGAAGCAAACCTATTTTAAATACTTGTAAACATTTCATTTATCTTTCCATTGGTTCATGTTGGGAACAGTTAGTATAAAAATTAAAATTTTATGTATTTTTTTGTATTTAAGTACATGCCTAATCCAATGCATTTAATTTATTAAATCAAATTTCAAGTCTATTGATGCCTTGAATGACATGAGAACTATTATATAAATTATAATAGTCATTTTCTATATGACAAGATAAATTGATATGAAAATGAATTTTTTCCTTAATAAAATTAGGTTTAGAATTATTTTGTCTCCTTAAATGATATTTCTAATGTCACTCAATTTATTAGACACAACCAAATTCACTGTGCTCACTACAACATTGGAAAGAACTTGATGTAATGCATCTCTTATTGAAGCATGGTTGTAACAAACTAAAATGGGTGATTTTGATGGAAGGATGATTTCACTTTGAAAGAATGAACAACCTTTTTTCAAATTACAAACTATTGTCAAATACATTTACATATAGTCAACATTACCAATTTTCCTCTTTTGTATAGAATAGAGGCTTTTATACAATTTTGACATATAATATATTCTAAGATTTTGTTTTTCAAATTAGTAGGATTGGTGATAGGGGTTGTATTGGTGATGTTAGTGGCAGTGAAAAATTATTGATCAAAAGAGTTGAATGATGGTTGACAACATATAAATGAGCATGGAAGGATGATGTCATCAATAGTGGCATTTTGATAATAGATTTTAGGATTATGTGATTCAAGTGTAGATGGAGAGATTTAATGATTAGGACTAGGACTAGTTGTGCCATAGTTTTTTCAAGGTGTTGCAATAGAAATATTGTTCTTAGTGGTGGTAAGATCCCAAGCTTGAGAGAAACAAGGACTTATAAATTGTTGGAACAACCTCTGAGAAAGTGATGATTCTTCATAATATGTGTTGAAGACTACATGGAATTAGTCATGTACATGTCACCAAAGTCATATATTTCAACTTCTTATCCAAAATGTTTCATGCTTGAATCCCTCATGTATATTAGAAGGAAATTCTTGCAACATATTCATAGGTTTAGAATAATCTAGGTGCAATTTGGAGCTACACCCAAAGCAAAGAAGGGAGCAATGATTTGATTGGAGAAGAAATTACATGGATCTAAATTGATATAGAGGAAATTTTCCATTTCCTTGATGTCTCTCATGGAGTTGCTAGTCATATCATAAACATAAATAACTTATTTTATTATATTAAAATTTCTAAGCCATCAATGCTGCTTGGACTTGAGGTCCTTAATTTATATAGCATAACAACCTCATGGGAATTTTCTAACACCACTACATCACCCTACATCCATCGACTATTTCAACTTCATAACACTAAGACTCGAGTCTTGACTTCCTTCTTTGTTTTCCCCAAAGTTTTAAGACTTTGATTTAATATATTCATGGGTTGAGTGTAAATTCGGTCTAATTTAGAGCTAGATAGAAAAGTGAGCAAGGGTACAATAGGTTTCTTGGAGAAGAATTTACTTGGCTTTGAATTGATATAGAGGAAATGTGTCATTGCATTGATGCAAATTTTATGAATGTGGTAGTCCTATATCATAAGCATATACAACATCATCATTATATAAAGGTTCCAATATATTGATGTTGCTTGGACTTGGGGTCATTGCATTGATTTCTATAGCGTAATAACCCCATGGACATTATCTAACACCACTACATCACCCTACATCCATCGACTATTTCAACTTCATAGCACTAAGACTCAAGTCTTGACTTCCTTGTTTGTTTTCCCCAAAGATCTTAAGACTTTGATTATAATATATTCATGGATTGAGTGTAAATTGGGTCTAATTTGGAGCTAGATAGAAAAGTGGACAAGGGTACAATAGGTTGCTTGGAGAAGAATTTACATGGATTTGAGCTAATATGGAGGAAATTTATCTTTGCATTGATTCATTTTCATGGATGTGGTAGCCATATATCATAAGTATATGTACAAAATCATCATAGTATAAAGGTTCCAATCCAATGATGTTGCTTGGGCTCGAGGTCCTTGATTTTTGTAACATAGCAACCCCATCATCCATATGCATTGTTTAACACCTTCATATCTCTCTACCTTTGTAAAATATTTCAAATTTATGGGAATGGGGATTAGGTCTTAACTTGCTCAATTATTTTCCCCATACTCTTGAGACTTTAATTTATTTAACAATTTCTCCATTGTACAATAATAAATTACATTTCTTTGTAATTATAAATCCTAACCATTCATTGTAACTAGTGTTGTACAATATTCTCATTCATTATTTTGATCTCCTACTGAATATGTGTAACAAAATTAAACCATATATGAACCTATTCTCAAAACAATTAGAATATGCCAAAATATTGATTATCATATTCCTTCTCAAATTTAGACATCAACACTAAATTGCTTGTTCTATCTTTAAGATTTTTTTCTCTGAATAAGGAGCTTATACTTACTTTGATGACAAATATAAATTTGTGATAAAGTAACACTATTGAAATCTCATTTTTTCCCCCTATTTGTAGTCTAAGGATAATGAAAAAAAGTATTCCTCTCATGATTGAGAGAGCCTACTATTTGGCATACCTTTTTCTAAGAAAACCTTCTTCTTTGCCTACAATATTTCCAATATTTATGCTTATGTAAAGTTGTCAACCTCTTATTAGTTTTTTCATGTATTTCACAATGATATCATCTAAATTGTAAGAACTCAAAAACAATATAAGGAGAGATGACAAGGAGTTCCTAGTTAATATATTTTGGAGCAATAAGATAAGATGAGTAAGGTGTAGATGGCCAATATAAAAAATGAACAATATTATGAATGAAGAAAGATACAAGTATGGATAGGTCAATTATTTGAATGAAAAAAACCAAAGTATGCCATCATCATAAAGAAGGTCAACCATCATATTATCTCTTGAAAATGTTCAATACAAATACACAAGTCTAATGAAGAAGAGAAAGAGAAAGAAGAAAGGTGGCTAGAAAAATACTACCATAAACATAAAATCAATGTAGAATTGTAACTCAAATAAAATTAATAAATGCAATGTAAATTTAAAGTTTAGTCATTGTAAATTTTAATATTTGCATAAGTTTAGATTGGCCACAAAAACGTGTAAATGACAATGTGCAACATATTTTATTCATTCAAAACAAAGAATCGGTGCACATTCTTACTACTTATGTCACAAAATTTGTTTGATGTCTTACAATCTTGAGAGGTGTTGATCAACATAACTATTTATGAGATTTTCAAGTTATGATATTACAATTCTATATTTAAGATATTTTGTTTCAAATTTACATGAGTGTCACAATATATTAAATTTTTTATGCATTACCCATAACTTTCAAGCATACTTGTTATTTATTTAATATTTACACTTGATGAGGACCTAACTATTTTAAATTTTCTAATATCCATATTTGAGTGCTTTCATTTTTCTCCCAAATCAGATGCATTTGTCTAGTTTCACTAGATTTGTGAAAATGTCTTACATTAAGAACATGAAAGGTCTAGAAAAAATACATTCTTTTTTAGTTCCTCGTTGGACCCAAAGACCTTAAATCTTTCCTCAGAGGAAGATATTATTCAAGTACAAGAAATTTTAGTTCATTCATGATGGGTATATGCAATCATGAAAAAGGTAATGCACCTACAAGATATATGGCATCAACTCTAAGAAGTTTTTTACTCACAACTATTATATTAATTTTAATTTAGTTCAAAATATTTAACCTCAATATTGAAGAGAATGATTTTTGAAATTGAAGTATTTAACTACATTATTTACTGAAAAACTTTTTTGAAATCAAGGTATTTAACTAAAATTGAAATTCTTTAGCTTACACTTTTATGTATAGCATTTATAACTCGTTAAATTCTACTATTCTTTTATATTTCTTTAAGTGCATCAAAACTCTTCATGAACATAAATGAAACCTATTATAATTCTATTAGCAATTATTTAAAATTTAAGTGTTTTTTGTGGGGTATACAAAAGCAATATTTAGAGGTATCTCTAAAGTAATTTTGATAGAACGAAATGTAAACATCTTAACTCATTTTAGTTAATGAATCTTGGGGAAGAAGCTCATAACCATATTTAGGGGTTTTTTACATAGACCTTACATTTGTAATTGAAGTACTAAATTCTTTATCGTAGATTGATTAAAACTCTAAAATATTTAGACCATATTATCAAGACTTTGCATCTTTTTACAACTCACAAAATCCCTAAGACTAACCAAAGGTTTCAAGTTTGATGGCCTTGACTCGGCCAAGTTGGAGTCTTAAATTTTTTAACTCTAACATACTTGTGGGCGATTGGATCCCAAAAAAATGCATTAAATTCATGTTAAAAAATATTTTAAAATATATATAAACTAAAAATTAAACAATTGATAAAATGTGAAGAAAATTTCCATTGCTTGAAAATGATAAATGAAAGCAATACAACTCTCTTGAAGCATAATATTGGATCTAGAAATGTAAGAGTAAGACAAGATTTTTTGCTAGAGATTATAACCACACAAGGGAAATTAAGTAAGGTAAACATGCAATTTATTTCATGGAAAATGGGTCTTTGATGCATCTCTTATTCTATGTAAACCACTAGATCTTGCTTCTTTAGAGACGAGGCCTTTTTGATTGCAAAGGCTATGCTAATAGACGAGGATTGTAATTACAAAGGAAATGGTCAGACATAATTGAGTTATATGAAATGGAGATGACAACCTAAAGACTACAATATTCCAAAGTTAAAATGGAGATCATTTGTCTATTTTCATTATTACTTACAAAGCTATTTTTTAAAGAAAAAGGCTATAAGCCTATATATATTTATACTAAAAATATTTATAATATGAAGAGTTAGCATGGAATTCAACAGTCGAGTATCTATATCCCTGAAGTAGGAAACCCAAAACCAACATACCCAAAAAAAAAATTCAGGGAGATAATAGACTATGACCTACATGCCCATGGCTATACCAAACTATAAAATTGCATACTTCTAGGACGAACAAAACTAAGGGCCAAATATGAGCATTACATTTGCAGATTACAAAAATCATATACGACTGCATTTGACCTTGTTATTCCTCCATTTTGACAACTTGAACATCGATCTCATCTTGCCGCTCTTAAAGATTACCCATTTTTTAATGTGCAAGTGGCATAGCATTCAGGTTTGGAAGCACGACATGATGATGCTGCCCGAGGAGTCATTAGAATTATCAAAAACCATTGCAATAGCTAGAATTGGAGGGTTGTGTTCATGGGTCAGTAGCACCATGATGGCATTAATTTTCAATTTTTTCCTTCCAGTCAATTCTTCCCCAATCTCCCCAACATACCTATCAAGGGCTCTTTACAAGTACCTTGAGCTATGCATTTCTAGGGTATGCTTAATTGCATCATAGATTGATACATATAAGAACACCTGTGTAGAAGGAAATGGTGGGGAAACAAACCCCTGATGTAACCCTAGCCTCTCCATAGGTCATATGCTTGGGATGCTTCTAATAACACATTATTTTATAGATAAACATCTTCCACCACTTTTCTTGTTATTATTTGAATAGATTGATAGCATTTCAAAAAATCTAGAATATTTGAAACAAAAATAGACTGTTGGAAGAATGTAGAAGATTAGTCTGTATGTTGTTATTGATGTCACCATGTTGGTATTAGATTGGTCTAGTACCTTGAACCGGTGAAAAAGATTGACAAAGAAGAGGTTAATCAAGAAATGTGCAAGATATGGAAGAAGAAAGAAGAATAAGAGACTACTGATGTGTTTGTACCCTCATTCGGTGTAGATGATTCCTCTAAGAATTAGACCTGGCATGGTCTTAGGGGGACCTTTATCAAAAAATCACTTAAACCCCCTAGAAATACAATGTGTGAGATGCTGGCACATGTATATGTTATAAGGAATGGCTGAACAAAGGTGATGCAAAATAAACCGGAAGAAAAAGTATGAGAATGTTCTTTTGTGGAGTAAATTAGGGTTTCTTAGTGTAGTGGAAGAAAGTTTTTGTTAGCTTTTTGTAATTAATGTGATTTAGGGAAAAATGATGGTGTATAAAGCAAATTTTGCAAGTCATTCTGATTGCCTAAAGTATTTGAATAATTTGAAGAGTGACTTGGAAATTTCTTGGAGCGATTCTACAATGATTTAGAGCATCTCCGAGAGATCTTTTTGGACATTCGAAAAGAAGCAACGAAAGTTTCTCTCTCGCAGTCACAAAGGAAGATAAAAGAAGAATTTTTGTTGAATTTGAAGAAGTTAAGTGATATAATGGAACCTTCTAACAAAATATCGAGTAGAAATATCCCACTGAGGCTAAAGGAAGTTGAGCTGGATGAATTCGATAATCACAAGATAAAGAAAATGGAATTAGGGTTAGAGTCGGGTGACTTACAGAACATAAAAACCCTAGGTTTGGACTTGTGGGGAGAATTCCCTTGGATTAATGACAAAGAATTCATTTTGTTCCTTTTGAGTAAATTCAAGGATGGAAACATTGTGTTGGATAAATCCTATCCCATTACGAAGGAAGTGGTTGAGGCTGTCATCGGGTTATGTAGCATTGGAGACCTTCCTAGAAAGAAGACCATCAAATACAAGGAAGTAGAGGAGCTAACGGGAGTTGAAAAAGATCCTCGAGCATTGTTGATTGATACTATTATCAAACCATCCATTAGGTATGTTGCGTATGGAATTTCCTATAAAATTTATTTCAGAAATCGAGATGGCTCTACTTCGACCATTGTCATGTATCTGGCGCATAAAATGGTAAAAGAGAATAAGCAGTTTGAGCTATGCAGATTAATTCTTGAAAAAATTACCAAAAAAATACGAATGTTGTTGGTAGAAGGATACCCTTTCCATTTTGGGTCCCTACTTACATTTCTGGTACTCTATTTTTTGGACTCATTACCAGGAAAGGAAGGTGTTAAGTGGGAATCCAGGATTGTCGTTACAAGACAAATATATAGATACTTGGAATGCCTAGAAGATAAATTAAGTGCATGTAAAATCTTTTTCTTATCTTTGTAGAAAGATATGTGCTCCGATTTGGTTATGTCTAGTCGATTTGAGGAAGGTTCCTCCTCAAGAACAAAAGAATTGGAAGTTATCATTAGTGATTCCCCTCCAGAATAGAAGAAAAGAAAAGCTATCACCAAAGACATCATTGTCATTCCAAAAGAGAAGGAAAAAGAAGAAGAATATATGCCTGGATCTGAATCCTCTGATCCAGATGGCATCCGATCTATGTTAGTTAAAGACAAGATGAGGAAAATTGGTGAGTTATGGAATACAACCTCTCTAGTTGACAGACTCAAGATTGGTGATGCTCTAGTTGAGTATCTACTTCAAAAAGGTATTGATGTATCAATTGTTTTTGATTCCTTGTCAAAAAATTTAGTTGAGGTTGTTAAAGAAAGAATGTTGCTTGAAGTTCTAGAAGGAAACAAGTTGGAAGCCTTGGTTGAAAAGAGATGTACTAAAGCTAAGCAGAGGTTATCCGAACTTATCATGGAGATGAAGAAATACATCAAAGAAATGTCAGATATCTACAAATATTGTCTCTGGTGGCTTGTTGCGGTTGACAATATCAGAAGTAGGATTGAAGCAATTGAATATGAGGTAAACAACATTGGAAAGAACTTTGATATCTTTGAAGACAAAGAAGGGAAACAAATACTGAGATTTGGTGAATTTCAAGCTAAGCTAATCATTGTACAGAGACAAAGAGATGATGTAGTGAAAAAATTCTGGCTCCTTAAAGAGATTGTTGAGGTTCACTTAGACCATCCCAGAATACTTACTAATGTAGAATATTGTGAAATTCAGTGCTCATCTACATCTTTCACATTGTTGGCCTTGTTGGAAAGCATATGCATGAGAATGGATTCTACTATATTTGACTGGAAGAAGTTATATCCAATTATCAAAGAAAGATACAAGAAGGTGTTTCAGGTGAGGGGTGTCATTTTTACTTGAAGGAATTTTTAAAGGTTGAATGTTTGATTTTTTTTGAAGTTTCCAAACCTTGGATGGCTGGAAGATTCTGGAATTTTTTGAAAGAATTAGAATTTTTGCAATTTTGAATGTCACCATGTTTACATCTTTTTGTCGCCCTTTTCCATTGATGTCAAAGGGGGAGAGATTTGGAAAGTTTTGGGAGAGATTGGAGGAGATTTTTTGAATTGGAATCTTTGCACATGTTGCCATCAATGAAAAAGGGGGAGATTGTTGGAAGAATGGAGAAGATCAGTCTGTATGTTTCCATTTATGTCGCCATGTTGGTATCAGATTGGTCTGGTACCCTGAATCGGTGTGCAGAATAGGTTTACTTCCTCTGATGGTTGATCCAATATTTTTGTCTGCATATTCCCTCTAATAATCATCGTAGTTTAAGGTTTTGAGAAAAGGATTATGATCACTAGAAGTGCGTATGTATGCATTTCCATATGTTTATATGATTGGATGGTGAGTTGGCATCAATTTTTGTGATTGCATTTCATTATTAGGTTAATCATGGCTGACCTAATAATTAGTTAATAGTTTAACATGTATTGCAGATATATGTGCGACCTAGCTTTGGTCCCAATCGACATAATATTGCATGACACACAATTGAATTACTTTAAGAGAAGCCTTGTATGAAGCCAACATTTATCTTCTTGTAAATATGTATTGCATCCAATTAGGTCGACCTAATTGATGCATGCAGATATATCAGATATATATATGATTGTTTGTAGAGAAATAATAGTCCCACGTGAGTAAGTGTGTATGTATGTGTGAGTTTATATGTGAAGTGTGTGAGTAGAAGGGTGAAGATTAGTTTATTGTCATGCCAGCGAATACTCTAATCATTAAAGAAACTAAATCTGCACTTGTGGTGTAATTCCATCAGTTCATATTCTAGATGTAAGCCATTTTATTTTTATAATTTCTGTAAGCAGTGAGCCTCCATGTTTGGACAATGAGTCCTTGTAAGTAGTGAGATTTTGTATCTAGCAGTGAGCCTCTTTTATAACTGGTATTGAAACAATTATATATATAGTGAGATAATCCTCACCATGGTTTTTCCCTCATTGGGTTTTCCACATAAAATTTTGGTGTTCTTGTGTTGTGTTATTTCATGCTCTATTCTTTCTCTTCTTTGAATTATACATTAAAGAAAATAATGGTGTTTGTTTAATAAGATACCGAGTCACCCCCCCTCTTAGTATCTTGAATATTCAACATAGACAAGAGTTGGGAAGGAAATAACAACCTTCTTGCTTGTGGTTGAAGAATTTCTTCCCCAATTACCCTCTTGACGCTTTTCATGAATTGTAGGCAGTGACCTTTGAAAAATTGTTGAAACTGAACATTGTCAATACCTTCCATGAAAGGCAACTCCCAATCATTTACTAGAATGCTAGCTCTATAGTTTCAAGGAAAATATTCCATTGAATTCCTCCAAAAATCTCTGTAAGCATGTGGATCCAAGCGCTCATCCCCATTGCTAGAAGAAGACTCTTGATACATGCAGACACCCTAAAGAATAATCTGGATGAATTTCTACCAAAGAGATCCTTTGAATGTTGTAAAAACCAGTGCTAAGCAATGCTTAAATCATGTCATCCGCATAATTGGTTGTAAGATGATGTATTGGAAATAGTGATATGAGCTTTCCCATGTCTTTTCAATAGATAGATGATCAGAGTTAGCATGAATTGGAGATATAGTATGATATTTCATTACTCCCCATAAACATTACTTAAACCCATATGGTACGCCCTGCACAAAATGTTAGAAACCTATAACTAGCCAACTAAAATTAGTTTATGCCATATTTAGAACATGGATAAGTTTTTTCACAATGGTTGTGTGAGGCTTTAGATTCTCTCCCTTCAAATTTTAGAATGTAGCTAAGATTCTTGATAAATTGGAAGAAGTACCTTCGCCCGTGTAATTGTTCTTGAAAAAATGGAAAAGTACCCCTGCCCATGTAAATACTAGAACAACACTTTCTCACCATATCCCTTAAAATTGGTAATATAATGAATCAAAGTGCTTTGGGTAACATGTCATGTTGATTGCACCCCTTGCTTAAGTCACCCTTTTTCCTAAACTTGAGCCAGCTATGCAAACGAAGAAGTCAACCTCTTGCTAATAACTTAACACATACTTTGATTTATGCTCTTTGAAACTATTAAAGCTACCAGTTTAGGGTATGTATCTGCAAAGGAATTCCCCTACACAACTTCAACTTCCTGATTGTCACAACCCATATTTTCCAAAAGATTAGCTACAGGTTGTTGCCTTCACGATATGTGTGGGAAATATAAATCTCTTGAAAACTTCTTAGCAATAGCCATAATTTTTTTGGTATATACTTAATCCTCCAATTATGAACACTTTTCTCTTTACATTCATTTACTATCACTAGGGAATATCCTTCTATCTGAATACTTTGCAACCTAAGAGTCAATTCCGATTTCAAACCTTGGAGCAAAGCTTTAGCCTCTATTGAGTTATTTGTGCCTTCTGTGAGATGAATTCATTTATTAGCTACTTGTACTCCATTACAATCTCTTATACATACTCCTACTCCTGAAATAATCAGATCCCCCCTTGAGGCCCCATCAAAATTTAATTTGAGAAAACCTAGAGAGGGAGGCTGCCATTTGATTGAATTCCTATCAATCCTTGCCTTTATAACTTGATGAAGATTTCCTTTTAAAGCAAAACTATACCTTTCCACCTCTTTAAAATTTCATCATTCCAAGTTGTGAAGAGGGAGTTAACATTTTTGTGGTTTTGAACACATGTGAGCATGCTACTTCTGATTTGGATTTTTCAATTTTAATCTGGATATGTTGGGATGATGTAGATTTTTTTTTGAAAATACATTTATTTCTTTCCCATCAAATATTCCAAACTACTAGGGCTGGAACTATCCACCAAATGCATGCAAATAAAGATGTTTTATATAACACCGACCAACTTGAAAAAATATCCCAAATAGAATTGGGCAATGGAGCATGGAAACTTAATTTCTCTTTAAGAAAAGCTTGGCAGTGCTAGGCATAAGGACATTGTAGAAAAATAAATGATCAACATCTTCTAGGGTTTGTTCACAAAGGACACACTTGAAGGGATCAACTATTCCCAATTTTACTAATTTATCACTTGTTAGAACCATTTTCCTTAAAACCAACCATGAAAAACTGCCTGATTTTGGAAGAACCATATTATTCCAACAAAAGAAATAAGCTCTTTGAGTGAGAAAATGAGTGCTATTATTGATTAAATACCTATAACCCTACTTAATTGAGTAGCAACCATCTTTTGAAGGAGCCTAGATAATCGTATCTGGTTTTTTAGACTTATATACAACTCTTTCCTTTAATATGTTTTGAAGTAGACTTTGTTTTTTATTAGATAAGCAAGGAAGTGCCCTAATCCCATGGTTACAAAATCAGACTAAAAGAAATAGATAAAAGGTGGGAAACGAACCACCCACAACCCAAAAAGCAACATTATAATTACATAGTCCAACAATAATTTTAGTAACCATAGACTAACTAGTTATAATAAAAAATAGTGAAATACTAGAAGCATACTTGGTTCTACGTATACCATTAATAGGGTCCACAGTATCCCAGGTGGTATTCCACCATAACATGTCCATAAAAGCAGAACAGTCTAACAAATAAAAACTAAACAACAAAAAATTCATCAAAAAACAAATAGAGCAATACAAGAGGCATTATTTGCCTTTCTTTAGCAGGTCCCCATACTCTCCCATGAGAGAAATATAGTCTCTCTAGTTAGGTCCCTCTATCTCATCCAAATCCTTTAGGGCATCCAGTTTCCCTTGTTTCTTCAGCTTCTTATCAATTTTAAGTTCTCCAGAAGTCGCACCCAGCATAGCCCACCTCATAAGTCTGTTTGTTACCCTCATAAGAGTAGCCAAAGCCTTCTCCATGTCTTCAAACTGAACCCGCATAAGGGTAAGCCTGCACTTTAGAACTTCAATGGTAGAGTCTTTTCCTGTATCCACATCCTCAACTTCCTGCACTTTATCTTCCTCTTTTTGATCATCCTCAAAATGTTCAGCTTGTTCTTCCTCTTCCTCGTCCTTTTCCTCCTCCGAGCCTTCTTCACCCATCTCATAGGCCATATCCTCAAAATCCTGGTCCTTAGAGTCATTATCCTCTTGGGCCTCAAAATCTTCATACTCTTGTTCCTCCTCTTCACTTGTAGACAATTTATGTTTCCCTTTTTTCTCCTTTGAGGCCGCTTTTTCCAGCCGAGCCGATCGTCTATCGTCACTCCCACCACTTCCCTGGCCCCGCAGAGACTCTTTATCCTCCTCATTAAGGGTCCCTTTCTCTATTATGTTTATGACATCCCTTATGTTTACTTCACATCTGGGTTTCTTTGCCTTAGGAAGTTCAAGCAGTAGAGGTGAATGCTTCCTTTTTTCAAGCGTGACTCTTATCAGCTCTATTTCAAAGGTTCTTTTCTCCTCACATTTTTGCAAAACAGGGGTAGAAGGATTGGAGACTAGCAACTAGGGATTGGATTTTAGTAGTTAAAAGCAGTCTTCTAGTGACAACAACAGGAGGCAGATGGGGAATAGGGTCCTCAATAAAGATATCAACCACACCAAGGTTTTCGTCCAAGCCCTGTTCTTCATTAACCTCTTCAAAATGGCTAGGGTTTTCGTTTCTTCCCGCAAAAGGATTGCCATGGGGATTCAATGCCAAAACATATTTGTAGAGGGTAAGCATAAGGTCTTGGTGGAGAGAAGGACTCACACCTTTTTCTATATAGAGTTGTAGGGAGGACAACAGGTAAAAAGGAAAATTAACTCTTTCCCCATGCCGAATGTGGTTTAGCAGGGGAAAGTGGTATGCATGTACCGACATATACCTTCCCTCTAGAGTAAAATATCTCATTATAAAAATACTAACTAGGAAAAAGGAGGAGGAAGTTCTAGTCTTGCATACCCATTTTGAAACCTTTTGAGCCTGTCACCATCATGAAGGAATTTGTCAATATACATATGGTAGCCTGCTCCACTTTTTTTTAGCAACTTTGGTTCCCTGGTTCTGCAACCCCGTAGCTTTGGCGACGAACCTGGTCATGACTTCGAATTTCACAACACCAATGGTGACATTTCCATTCCGCTAGGAGTTAGTGAATTTAGTCGTTAGGTTCTCATTGTATCCCTTCAGGGATTGGAAGAAAGGAACCATACCAGCTTCAACAAACAATTTCCATAAATCCACGTTCTGTTGCAGAGCTTGCCAGTTCGACAGCTCTGTTCTCTTCCTAGGCCCTCCCATTTTTCTCTTCTATAAATTTTTTAGCTGCTTAGCACTCTTCTTCATAGCCTCCCACACCTTCTTCTTATTTCTCAGAATGTAGAACTCACTCTTACACCAGAAGACACCGAGAGCAAATGAATAATTGTGAATCAAGAAGTTTCTTTTAGAAACCTCCCACAACACATTCCTCAGGGTGAAATAACTATCATTATTCTTACAACAATTAATCTTCCCATTAATTTCCTTTCCTTTTGCCACATTAGGAATGCAAGAATTTATGACACTAGGCCAATCTGCACGCATAGACATGACACCCCTTAACAAAATGAAAATCTTCATGGGATATTTCGTAACCTTCATGACAGGAAAAATATTAATATTACCGTTAGCCAAGATCCTCTGATACATCACCATACCACCAATATAATCATTACACAGAAAGCCAAAATGCACCACTTGGTATTCTTTTATCCGACCAAATAGAGAGTTTTTATTTTTGCAAATTATACTCATATTCAAATTTTTCCTTTAGAATTACGCCTCTTAAGGAATTCAAAATATTCCCATAGGTCCATCTGGTCAAACCCCTATAGCTCAGCGCCACATTGGCCACACAATGAACCGCTTTATTTCCTTCTCTATAAACATGTTGCACTCTACAATTATCAAAGGAATTTTTAGTGAATTGACATTTATCTATTATGTTTTCAACTCCCATGGTGGCGCAACCTCTTCATTAATGACATCCAAAATAAGCTTAGAGTCCCCTTCTAATATGACATTT
Organism: Sequoiadendron giganteum; assembly: GCA_007115665.2. Taxonomy (NCBI): domain Eukaryota; kingdom Viridiplantae; phylum Streptophyta; class Pinopsida; order Cupressales; family Cupressaceae; genus Sequoiadendron; species Sequoiadendron giganteum. Next base: position 332,566,288 of record CM021106.1, on the reverse strand, counting down.
CGGTACCCCATATCCTTTAGAATATTAAGGCCTCCCAGAGCAGCCATAGCTTTCGCTTTGTTATTGGAGCACACTCCCATATTCAACCCATATCCCACAATACACTCACATTTATGATTCCTTAACAAACCTATAGCACCGAATTGTCCTGGGTTTCCTTTTGAGCACCCATCAAAATTACATTTGACCCAATCCATTTGTGCGGGGTTCCACACCATGGAAAATATAGTTAGCATCTTAGACCAATTAAGTTTGGTTAAATCCTTGTTTATTCCCCATTTCTGCTTATCCTCATTTCTTTGTAATTTGGCCACTTTTTGGAGAACCCATACTTGCCAGCCTCTATGTTTTCCTTGATCTTATTTTTAATGATCACACTGACCTCCCCGCTACTTCTCTCTTCCTCCCTAAAAATACAATGATTTCTTTCCTTCTGTAATCCCCAGGCCACGAAAGGAGAAACCTAGTTCTAGATATCCACAATGGCATTATGAGAGAAAGGGCAATTAGCCCAGCTTTGTATAAACACTTTCAAGGAGTTAGGAAACACCCATTCGGAAGACAACAATGAGAGAAAGCATGACCACACTTCCATCTTGTAATTGCAGTGAAAGAAGAGGTGAATTATAGATTCCTCTTCCTATTTACAAAGTGTGCATCGGTTGACCAGTTGGAAACCTCTCCTAACCAAATTATCCACAGTCAGAATTTTTCCATGAGCAACTGTCCACCAAAAGCAATTAATTTTAGGGATCAAATTATTTTGCCACACATTTTTCCAGTGGTTGTTAGAAACAATGTTTTGCACCTTTACCAGTTCTTCATAGTCCATTTTGACTCAGAAACATCCATAGGAGCATCCTTTCCAAATCCATTCATCTTCCCTTCCTCTATCAAACCACTTAGCCTCCCCTATCACACCATGTAGTCTAGTTAAGATAGGGTCCCAATTTACCTGTCTCTAACCTCTAAGGTTATCTCTTCTTAGTAAAAAATTGAGCTCCTTCCATCTAGGTTCCTCCAGCTCCCAATTTATATAGTCTGAAACCTTTTTACCACAGATTCTATTAAGAATTTGTTTAAGAGGTCTCAAGTATTATAAGGAGGACAAAGTAAAAGACTCTATCCAAGGATCCTTCCAAAAATCCGTATTATTCCCATTCCCAATTCTCTTCCTCACCCCAACTTCAACACATTTCTCAATTTAACAAGCTGATTCCAAAGAGGTAAGCCACTCGACAGATCCAAAGAAGACAAAAAACAACCAAAGTTCCTATTCTTGATATATTTGGCCTAGAAAATTTTAACCCAATCTTTAGTGCCTTCGAGGATATTCCAACCAATTTTAGCTGTTAGGGATTTATTTAGCAAGGAAATTCTTCTTAATCCCAAGCCCCCTCTCCTTTTAGGAGTACACAACTTTTCCCATCCAACCAGAGACATTTTGTTTTTTTCTTCAATACCTGACCATAAGAATTTTCTTTGTATCTGTTTTATCTTCTCCCCTATAAAGGAAAATACTTTAAAGAGGGAGAGGTAGTATATTGGAATATTTTGAAGGGAGGCATTAAGGAGTTGAATCTTGCCCACCAAACTAAGAAGCTTTCCTTTCCACCCAACAAGTTTGTTTTGGGTCCTTTCAATTAGTAGATTCCAGTAAGTATTCTCTAGCTTCTTAGAGATCAAAGGTAGGCCCAGATAAGAATCAGGTAATTCAACTTCCTTACATCTCAAAATTTTTATCACTCTTTCCTTGATTTGTTTGTCAGTATCAAATAAGTAATTTTTTATTTTCTCATAGTTCACACACTATCCAAAAAAAAACAACATAGTCATTTAGTACCTATTTCCAGATACTAGCTCCCCCCACCAAGGCTTCCCCAAACATAAGAGTGCCATGAAAAAATTGTTGGTGGGAGTTAGGCATTAGAGAAGAAGTAGCTTTAACACCTTTGAGAACATTAGAATCCACCAGTTTCTGTATATTCCTTCCTAGGGATTTTGCCACAATGATAAAGAGGTAGGAGGATAGGGGGTCACCTTGCCTAAGACCACGACCACAAGAGAAGAAACCTTGGGGAACACCATTAACAATAACTAAACATAGGGGGGAGGTAACACAAGTCGAGATCAACTTAAGGAATCTTCCATCAATTCCACATTTTTTGAGGAAAACAAAGAGGAAAGGCCAAGAGACTCTATCATAAGCCTTAGAAATATCAATTTTCAAGGCCATACCTGGATTTTTAGAGTGATCCATAGAGTGAATGATTTCATGGGTGGAAATGAAAACATCAAGGATATTTCTATTATGGACAAATCCCTTCTTATTAGGGGCAATCATTTTACTAAGCACTGGTTTAAGACGAAGAACTAGAATTTTGGAAATTATTTTATAGGTTGTGTTGTAGAGACTAATGGGTATGTAATCTTTCATAGCAGAGGCGTCCACATTTTTAGGAATGAGGGCTATGAAAGTGGTATTGAGCTGGTTCAACAGTCTACCCGACCTAAAGAAATCTCTAACAACATTGACAAGATTATTTTTGACAATGTCCCAAAAGGTCTGGAAAAAAATAGGGGGGAAACCATCAGGGCCAGGAGCTTTATATGCTCCAAAGGATAACACAACCTTTTTAACTTCATCCATGGACACAACATTAGTCATCATTTTAAAGTCTATATCAAAAATAGCTTTAGGAATCACATCAATAAAGTTAGCAAATACCTTCTCATCAATGTCAGGGGCCCTTTGTTGATTAGAGAAGGAATTAACAACTTCCCTCACAATTTATTTTTCATTGGTCACCATTGAACCATCCTCCTTCACAATAGATCTAATTCTATTTCCACTTCTATGTTTCAACATTGACAGGTGAAAGAACTTTGTGTTCCTATCTCCTTCCTTTAGCCATTGTACCCTTGACTTTTGTTTCTAGTAGATTTCCTCTTTTTGTTTATTCTATACCACTGTGATCTGAGATCCCTTTCCTTGGCATAGAGCTCCTCATCCACCCTTCCAGCCTAAATTAAACCTTTAACCTCCTTTATGCTCTTTTCCAGAGACTTCTTTATCTCAAAGATATTTCCAAAAGTCACCTTATTCCGCTCTTTAACTTTTTTCTTTATTCTTCTTAACTTCTCAGCCAGGCAATACATAGAAGTGCCAAAAATAAGTTCCTCCCACCATGATTTAACCAATTCAAAAAAATTTGGATGAAGACACCACATAGCTTCAAATCTGAATGGGAAAGGACCATTATTATGATCCACATTCCTTTTCAGCACCAAGGCATTATGATCCGATCCTAATCTAGGAAGAGCAATGAGAGAAAGGAATTGAGAGATTTCCCAATTATCAGAGATCAAGAATCTGTCAAGTTTAACTTGGATTAAGTGATTTCTATTTATTCTGTTAGACCAAGTAAACTTAGTTCTTGGATGGGGATATTAATGAGGCCAACCAAATTTAAAAACTTTTCCAGCTCCATCATGCTATCAGAGTAGTCATCCTGTCCTCCAAAATTTTCAGAGGGGAGGAGAGGAGAGTTAAAATCTCCTCCCAACATCTAATGGTAATCATACCTTAGAGAGATAGCATTACTTAACTTTTCCAAAAGAAAAACTTTTTCCTTGCTCAGATTCGAGGCATAGATATTTATAAGGTTCCATTTCTCTTGGGAAACAATTTCTTCTAAAGTGATCATCGGGCTATTCTTACAAGAAAAGCACAAAGTACCCTTGAATTTCAATGGGTTTGAGAGGGTAGAAATACCTCCTGAAGCACCATCAACCTCACTAACAAAAAAATTCACAGTAGGCCAAAAATTCCCGATGGCTTTTTCAAAAGTCTCCTTCATCTTTATTTCCTGAAGGAGGAGCACATCCACTTTATTATCAAGAATGCAGGATTTCACCAAAAACTATTTATATGGGCTATTGAGGCCCCTTATATTCCAAGAGAGAAACTTCAAAAGAAAGGCTAAAAGATAGACCGCCTCCCACCCTTGGAAGCAGATGAGAATAATACTTCTTGGACTTCGATCCTGCGATCGAATCCAAGGTTCTTTGTTTTCCAGTTGCCACATCCCTTACTGTATCTTTGGTTCTAGAGTCCTTTTGTGAAGGCCTTCCCACCTTATTTCCTCCTCCCACATCCAATTTCTTTTTCTTTTTAGGTTTAGTTGGAGCTTGGAACCATCCCTCCTCCTCATCTTTGTCACTCAAGCCATTAGGGAATCCAAGAATAGCCATGGATTCACTTAGGTTTTTGGCACCCATTTGATCAAAGGAATGAATATCCTCCAGAGACAAGTTTTAATCAACTAGAACATACTCACCTTCTTCAAGTTCTTCCTCCTCTCCTTGAATGTGAGTCTTAACACCAACTTCCAGCACCGTATCCTCCTTCCAGAGATCCACATGAGGGGAAATCACCTTAATAGCATCACTCCCTCCCTCCAAGACCAAATCAATCATTGAGGGAAAGTATGGGGTTGGGAAGGTAGAAGTAGGGGCAGGCAGAGCTAAGTTAAGGCAACCCGAATCATTCACTTCAACCACAAGAAGAAAAAAAAACTTAGTAGGTAGGTCGGGGATGTCCTTAATGAGAGGAATAGACACTTCCTGCTCAGGGACTATGGACAGATGCACAAAAGAAGATGTAACCTTTCCAGGGGGAGCCTTCTCAATAAGTTTATCCTTAGCCTTTTGGCCAATGCCCTGCTTAAGCCCACAAGTATCACTAAGATGATCAAATTTCTTACACAGTTGACAAAAGAGTTGAGCATTTTCATATTCTAAGGGCTGGGTCCAGTTTCCAAACTTTGAATTAAGCAAGATGAAGGATGAGAGAACTGTATTCACAACCACATTAAAATAGATACGAGCATACACTAGATGAGATATCTCCTGAGTGATCTTATCAATGAACAATAAACTTCCAAAGGAGTTGGCTATACCTTGAAATATTCCTTTCTCCCAGAATTCTAGAGGGAGGCCCGATAGGTGAACCTAGGTTGGCGCTGAGGCTCCCAAATCAGCCAATGGGTCAAAAACCAACTTCCACTTGCAGAGAGATAGAAATTTTTTAAATCCTGAGTCAAAAGCCCAGGGGCCCCTAGTTAGAACCTTCAACATATCTTGATACACCACAAAGGAGAAGAGAAAGATACATCTTGGCATCACATTGATAGTGACATTGCCTTTGAGATTCCAAGTGGAAGTAGCCCACTAACGAACCAGTTCAATATTTGGCCTGTAAACCAAATTTTTTCCAACCAGAGCCATTTTGAGGTTGTCCATCACCTTCAACATGACAGTCTCTAGGACATTGACTTCCCAACCAGTAACTGAGCAGGAAGTAGAGTCCAAAGGCCTTTTACTCGAAGCTGGCGAGTTAGACCCCACCAATTTGTCCACGTAGGAAGCAAGGAATTCCTTAGAGAAAAAGGAGTTGAGCCCCATGGTTGGTGAAAAGGGTGACTTCCTAGAGATTCCCTCCATCTTTTCCTCTGGGGAAAGGACTGAAGTACGAGGAGGAGACATCAAAATAGGAATCACTAAATTGGCCACTGCCACCGCAGACACAACACCAACAAAAGGGACAACCTCCTTGGAATGGGGACCCTTATTGGGCCCCTCCTGATCAACCCATCAGGCGGTCAATTCACAAACAAAGCCCAAAAATTCAAAAAAACAACCTGAGCAAGAACTTGGAGAGCAGAGCAGAGCCGAGGAATTTTTTCCCAACGAAGTAGACTTTGTTGGACAATAGAGATGGAAGAATTTGAAAAATATTTCCAAATCACTTTACTAGTCACACTATTTGATGACGAAACATAATCACTTAACTTATTTCCCTAATTTTTTGTTAAAATTGACATTATTGGCTGCAACTTTTGGATAATTTGCAATGGTGGATTTCCATTCCATGAAGCTTTTTAAAATTGTACTTCCTCTCCCTTATGTACTTCCCAAGTAATATAAGGAATGATGAATTTCCTACATGAAATTAAAAAATTCCACATGGATTTGATTAGTGAAAATTATTGTTGGATTTTCATTATCTAAATACTTGGTATGCATTAGTTTACACCATTTTGAATATGATTTAGAATACATTTGCCAAACTAGCTTTGCCCCAAAAGCCAAATTCCTAGTAGAAAGGTTATGAATACCTACAACAAATTTAAGTTTCTTCGAGGACATATCATCCAAAGATATTAATGAAACCTTTTTTTGATCATTCATATTACCTTTCCAAAGAAAATTCTTGATGATCTTTTCAATCTCTAAGATAACTGATTTAGGTGCTTTCAGGACTTCCAAGAAATAGTTTGGTATTACTGCTAAAATAGATTTTATCAATAGTATACAACCCGATAAAGATAGCCACCTAACTTTCCATGCCAAAATCCTTGGCTTGATCCTTTCTATAACTTTTCCCCAATAATAAACCTTATTTGCACCCATAGAAAATGGAATACCCAAATATGTGCATGGAAGATCTGTTGATTGAAAACCTAATAACTTAACAATCTTTCTTTTGATGGTTGCTTTTGTATTAAAAACATATATTTTGGACTTATTTGCATTGATTTTCTTCTCTGAAGTTGAAGAATACCTATCTAAAATTTCTTTAATTTGACTAGCTTCTAAAATAGATGACTTACCAAACAAAATAGTGTCATCAACAAATAAAGAATGTGTAATTGCAATGTCCATATGAGGAATGTGAATGCCTTGCATTTACCTAAATTTTCTTTATTTTTTCATAATTTGGTATTGCATTTATTCCTAGTCTCATGAAATATAGCAAAGCATCATCTTTCAATGTGGTTGTGAATATTTTTAATCTATGAGCATCATTGTAATCATAACTTTTTCATAGATCATCAAAATCGAATAGGAATGTGTTTGGATCTTCTATAACTAATCCATAGAAATTGGGCAAGGTCGAGAGGGTATATTCTTGAGGGCAGATGCTTGTTCTTGATTTGTGATTGGAAACTCAAATGTAATAGGCTCTATTGGATTTTCCATTGCTTCCTTTGCCATAATGTTAAGATGTCTTATCAGAGTTCTTCCTAGGTTTGGAGTAGATACTGGTGTGAAGGGTAGTTCTATATCATTGTTTCCCTCAATTGGTGCTTCACTTATACTACTATCTTAAAATTCTTCTTGATTTTATTGGAGAAACCTTCCCAAAGTGTCTCTCTTCTTTTGTATACAATAGTATTTTGAGATTTAGCTAGCTTCTCCTACACACTATTAGTGAGTAGTTTGAGGTTGATTGTAAAAATGTATACTAATTCTAATTGTTGTAATTGAAAAAATTCTAATTTATGAAGGTAATGTAAATAAATGAAAACACAATGAGGAATTTTGAACTTAGCACCATCCTCAGAAATAGTTCACTAAAAATGTAGAGTTACCCCTATGTATAATCAACTAATGTAGATAGCATACATATGAATTAGTGGACCTACAAATCCTAAATTAAGAAATCTATTGTCCTAGGGGCACTTCATTGAATTTCCAACCAAGGATTTCTAATATTGAGATGATCTTGGCATTGTATATATAGCTGAGAATCCTAAACCCTACTAATTAATTAAGTACAAAGGAATGGACCAAATTAATTTCAATTAAAAAATACTTAACTTGAATTAACTCCTAAATGGAAAGTAGGTCAAACAATACTAGTTGTAAGTAACTACAATAATTGTTGTGAGGGACTATTCCTACACATATTGTAACAAATGACTCTCTATGTTGTAGTGTGACCAAAGTCAACTTAATAGTTATTTGGCTCCCATACTCTATATCTTATGTAACTACTTCTTATATATTAATATATTTTAGGTTACACGCCTTTTACTTCAAAAAAACATAAATTAGAAACTATAATTCAGAAATTACAATTTCCAGTCTAACCAATAATCTAATCTAACATGGAATTCCTAGTACCTCAAGTAGGCCTTGGTTGAGTTGTTGTATTTCACTATGTTTCTCTAATTAATAACTTAGGAATTCATGAAACTAAAGTATCCTTCTTTATTTTAATCCGAACATACATAAATATTCAAAACAATGTATATCAATACTTACATGTAATTTATTTTGTACAAAAAATCTAGCTAGTCGGTCTCTCACAAGATCATCATATATAGGATCTATAAGAGTCCTCTTATTTCAAAACTAAAAAATAAACCATGAGCAACTATCAACTCTTCCAAAAACATAGGAAGATGACCAAGTCTTAGCTTTAACAAAAAAAAACATAAAGTGGAATTAAGAGTGTAAATTTTTGATACTCTACAATTAAGAAGATTGTTATAACTAGAAAACATGTCTAATAGGGTAGACTTTATTACAAACTGCTATCCTAGTTAGAAAAATCCTCTTCTTCCTCCCATGATTTATTGAAGAAATGGAATGACACATGAATATCCATATTAACATACCCAAACCATCGTCTACATCATTTTCAAGAAATATGCATGTGTTGTAGTTGATATTCCCTTCTAGCTATGTTGATCTGACATACTTCTATTGTGGGTTGACAGGTTCTTCACTACATGGGTTAGTCTTATTCTATAGGTATTTTTTAATTATTAAAAACTACAAATAATCATACAATTCTACTAAATCCCATAGACATTCAAATATCACACACTCATTCATTAATTTAATGTATAATCTTTAATACTTTTTAAATGTACTTAAAGTATATAGAAAGGTTTGGAAATTTCTTTGAAACAGTCAAAATGAGATAAAAATCAAGAAACTAAAGGAAGGAACTAGAAATTTCTAGGGATCATCATCCCCCCAACTTGGTTTCTTGCTTCTCCTCAAGAAGATTAGGGTCTCTAGTCATATTGAAATGCAACTTCCTTGTAGTCCATTGTACTAGTGACCCCTTCACCTTGATTCAGGTAAAACCATTTTTTCTCTATTATTTTCTCCCATCTAGCATATTTTGTTTCCCCTATCTCCTCTCTTCTTCTTTTCCAATGTGGAATTGGAAACAAGAGAAGAGGAGGATGGAAAGTTAATGGGAACTAGGTGATATTATTTTCAAGGGAGACAGTGACATATTTGTGATCTCTTTTAATTATTGCCAAGTATTTGAAGATTGTTTGGAGTCCTTCTTTCTGATATCGATCCCTTCCATCTGTCCTCAGATAAGTTAAGTTCTTCTCTCCATGTTCGTAATGATATTTCTTGAAACCTTTTATAGTCCTTCTCCCTGCATTCTAGAACCCTTTTCTCCACTCACCTTCTCTCTACCAGGTCAATCCATTCATCTACCGTCCTTCTAGGATCTTCTACCTCTACTCTGATAAGAAGAGAAAATAAATTCTTCTTTCACTATAATCTCTTTGTAGTTGTCCCCTCTAATGTTCCTTCCTAATAAATGAGGTCATTACCTTGATTTGAAAATCTCCTACAAAGATAAGTGGGTTCTAGGTAGAGTAATAAGAAATGGCCAAATTCTGCAAGTAAAATTTACACAATTGGTCTTGCATATTTGGGGTGGCCTCTTGGTATGCATCCAAAAATAATGTAGGTGAAGATAGGGAAACAAGGTCATTGATTAGCTGGCTAAACTTAAAACTTAAAAAAAAATATTGCAAATATAGGGTGTAAACCTTAGTAGGTCATCTACATCTCAAGACTTGGACTGATTTGTCAACCATCTCCTCTCTTTTTACTTTTAATTTACTAATCTCTACATCCTTCTTTTCAGTTCCTTTAGTGTGTGTTTATATCAATTCTGATTTTTCTTTATCCTAGTTCTTTTGTAACTACGAAAATTCCTCTATTTTTTTCTACAACTCAATGTTGAGAGAAACCATAGTAGGGGTTCTAGGCATTCTTAGGGTTGCATTTTGGTTCATGGGTTGTGGAGTTCTCTAGTTAATCTCAAAAATGGCCAACTGTGCTATTTTCTCCAACCCTAACCCTTATTGTTCAAAAGAATGCAACCTTTTCTCCAATTCCTAAATCCCACTATCCAATCCATTTTCCCTTTTTTGGTATTCCTTGAGTTGTTCTGGGTGATCCCGCAAAACTAGTTTACAATTCCATTGGGGAAGGAAAATTGAAAAATCTCTCCCATGAAATAAATTTTGGGTTTTTAGGGGTTTGCACGAAGGGGGGATTTCACATGAACCCAAAAAAGGGGTTTGATCAAACTCCCCTTTGAGTGAATCCCCTTTTCATGTGGCCTTTTTACATTTTTAAAATGGAAACAAAGGGAAATTCAAAAAAAGGGGGGTTCAAGCGAACCCCCCTTCACCCTTTTGAGCAAAGGGGGGTTCACACGAAGGGTAGTTCACTCGAATCCCCCTTTTTTGCCCTTCTCCCCCTCTTCTATCAAATTTCTACAAAATTTTGCCTTTCGAAGCTCGGGTTGAGGATGAAAATGGAGGAAACTTCATAGAACCAACTGGATGATGGTAGTCTTTGGAACAAGCTATCCATCAAATATAATTTTAATATATTTTGGTTTTCCTATGTATTTTTTTTAGTTTAATTAAACATAAGTTTTTCACCGAAAATCAAGCTCTCTATTATGCACATGTGGAAAAATAGTAGATTATCAAAAAAAATTCTAAAAAATATGTTTCTGCTAGGTATTGATGTCCTTGATCTAGTATAAAAATTGAATTTTGATATATACAAAAAAATTTATGTTGTATACGGTCTGCCTATGTCTAAATTGTAATTGGTTTGACTTCAAAACTTAATTAAGAAAAAATATTTAATAAAAAACTATGAAACCAAATGAATATGCTAGATATTGTAGTTACAAAGCTAAATTCAAAAAAATTATAATATTATCTTTCATAGAAAAATGTTATGTTGTATATGGTGAGCATGACTCTTTAAAAATGGTGTTTACTATTAAAAACTAGTTTTTGAAGGAGATGGAAAAAGAAATGCAATTTGATTCCAATTTTTTTTTTTAAAAATATATTTAGAATCTACAGATAAAATTTCGCAAATCACTAGTTTGCATCATCTTCAAATTCCTCATGGTTTAGTAGCTATAGGTGCCCGAAAGTGAAGAGTTAGTTAAAAAAATTCAGTTCAATGTCCAGTTTGGCCAAAAATTGTAAACCAGTATTGTGGGATCACCCTTATTCTAATTCCTTTATCCTCTACAAGGCTTCTTGTAGTTCCTTACTCTCATCCTTCCCTTTTAAAAATAGTTCATCTTCTTTCTCTAAAAATACTTCTTCATTAGCCTCAATGGGTGAAACAAACCCTTCTTCAAAAATAGGTCTATTTTGAGGTTTGTTCTTTTTCCTCATTGTAAACAAGTCTTTAGAGTCAAATTCCGAGTTGCTTCTCATATACAAGTATTGCAATGTTTTAGCTTGTCCTTGATCAATGAGCACATTTTCTTCTAGTGGCTTTATTTCGGAGTCCGCTACAATGACCCTTTCATACTAAGGCTTGGCCTTCCCTCTTGCAGGGCCCCTCTTTTTGAGATGGTGTGATCACCTTTTTGGTTGTACTAGGCTCCTTTTACTCCTTTTTTGTGTAGAGGTAGAGGTCATACTTTTTCTTTTAAGTTGTTTGGGCTTAGAAGTTCTTTTTCTAGAGGAAATGGTTTCTAATTTCGTAGTTGCTATGTGTTGTTCTATAGAAGCTACACATGTTTCCTACACCCCTATCACTATTTTCTCACCAATTCTATGGGTAGGTGATGCAATGAGTGAAGAAGAGGGTATAGTTTCCACTTCAGCAGTGATGGAAGGCTCATTTGCTTCTTGGCCCTTATTTATTTCCTCCTCCCCACACCTCACAAGAATATCATTAGTGTTGTTGCAAGCTAAAAAGTCTTCCCAAGACACATTGGAGAATTGCATTCTAAGACTCATTTTGATCAATAGGGTGACTAGACAATAATGTGACAAAGTAGATTGATTTATTTTCCTTTTGTATTTAGCAACATCTTCTTCAATGAATTATACAAGAAATTGGGAACAATCACCATCCTTTGATGGCATAGGTGACTCAGAATTTTAAAATACACTCTTTATAAAAGAGATTGCTTGTAATCGTAGGCTAAATACTTAACTATATAAGAGGCAACATAAGCCCATAACCATGGCAAGGAAATTATTTTTCTACCTTCTGTTGAGGAATCCAAATTATCTCATGGCCACTTGAAATCATTCCTTGCTATGATTGCAACAAATCTTATTGGAAATTCTTCTCCTATCCTAGGCAACCCAAAAAAAATTGCTACTACTACTTTGAGGCATCCAATATCAACCCTCTAATTGTATCCTTGTCATTTTGCAATGTGTCAGTGAATTTTTGTGTCACAACTTCATTGTATTCAGTTAGATGAAGAAAATAGTCTAATCACCCAACTTTTTGAAAGATTGGTAGACATTGTTGATCTTCAAATATCAGATTATGTGCTGTTGGTGTTACCAAATTGTACTTTTCAACCCAATTTGGTCAAGCTGAGACAATGTTGATGTTTTACTTTGAAGAAAGAGAAAGGGACAAAAAAATTTCTGCTAAGATTTTCATAATAATACAAAATAGTGCCATAAAATGCAATAATGTTCAGTTGATGTTATGCAATTGATTGTCAAGAAAAAGAGATTTTACACAAGCCATTCTATGAAATAACTATTTATATTCAAGAGGAGAGTGAGTTTGTTTATGTTATTCAAGAAGCATTCCAATAGTTTGTGGGGTATCTTCTTGATTTTCACCTCTTATTAGCAATTCATAAACATGTAGAGAATCCTTTCTTAATTAGAAAGGGAAGTTATTTCCCAATACGAATTAATGGTTTTGTTTGATGGTAACCATTGTGTTTAGTATAGGTTAGGTTAAGTTTTCTTTCTAGTTAATAAGTGTTGATTGCACATTATTTTTCAGTTCAGCTTTCATTTTCCAATAAGTGTTGATGCACAATTTGTTGGCCCTGTTCAGAGCCATTGTAGTTTGCTTTCAATTTGTTTTGTTGTTGTTCATCACTAATTGAGTTACATAGACATTTTTTCTGAGTTGCAAAGGACAAAAGTTGACTCCTATGCCCAATGGATAAGTTTATGCTACTAGTCTAAGATGCTTAGCAGGAAAGCACATAACAAAGGTCACCAAAAATGTTACCAAATTGTACTTTTCAGCCCAATTTGGTCAGGCTGAGACAACATTGATGTTTTACTTTGAAGAAAGAGAAAGGTACAATTTTTTTTGCTAATATTTTCATAATCATACAAAATAGTTCCATAAAATGAAATAATTCTCAATTCATGTTATGCAATTGATTTTCAGGAAAAAGAGATTTTACACAAGTAATTGCATGAAATAACTGTTTATATTTAAAAGAAAAGTGTTTATAATCCCACACAAGCCGTAGGAGTAACTGTATGTGATAGAATGCACAATAAAAAGTACATTGAAATAAGGGAAAACATATAAAAGAGAGTTGGGACCCATCATTTCTTGAGTGAATGACCAATCCCATTATCCACATTAGCATTTCCAGTTCTCCTAGTGATAGCTCCAAAAAGAAACCTGTAGGAGGAAGTAAACATGATGTTAGAGCTCAAAGTCTCATCTCTACTTCTATATGCATTAATTCAAAATGTACTTGTTATTCCACCTCTGATCAACAAAATGAAGGATATAAACAACTTTGGTACCATATGAAATCAAGATGAGGTAGAAAATAAAAAGTCAGATCATACAATCAATGAGAGGTAGTCAGCCCATTTGTTTTATTTTAACTTGTGTGTTCACTGTGCAGGTATAGGTACATTTTCCATTGCAGGATTACTTTGTTCAGCATCACAATATGTGGAGGGAAATGTGTCTCCCATAAGGGTTGAGCCTAACATACTGCCCTCTTAGTTACAAAAGAGGAATTAAGTGTAAATTTCATAAGTTAAAATAGGTGCAAAAGATAAGCAATCACCTATAGAGATAAAGAGATAACACATAGTTGTTCAAGAGAAATTTAAGAGAGGTCTACAAGCTTTAGATGAAGTATCAATACAAGAAACAACAAGTAATTTGTTGTGAAATTCTATTGTTCAAAGGTTTTGAATCAAAACATTAAAATCAAGTAAATGAATGATCAACATTGTACAAATGTAGCCCTGAGAATAAATGCTAAGGTTGGTGGGTTCAACTCTGTTATCTTTGAAGAATATAATGCTTTTATACCAGGCATATCCTCACAACCTACAATCATTCTTGATATGAATGTTTTACATGGTTCTCCAATACATGGTGATACACCTTCAATTGTGTTGTTTGTTTCTTCTAGGGAGTGATAATCTCACAAGGTTGAGATAGTTGAAGCTCCATACAATACAAGTTCAAAGTATGTAACAGTGTCTTCAATGCAAAAGATAGTCATGAAGCAAGTTTCAAGGGTTTCCTCAAATGATACATAAAAGGACCTTTCAAAGTATTAAAACTTAGTGATAATGCTTAAAGAGGATAACTACTAAAAGAGGGTTGAATGCATAGTCTTTAATCTGTAGAAACTCATGAAATAGTGAATGAAAAAGCATTAAAGGCAGATAGGGCAGTCACTATAAAAGGCTTGCACAAGTTGATATAACAGGAAAAGTTTGTCATTGGGTAGTAATCATCAAATAGAGGGACAATTACTTCATAAGGTGGCAGCCAAATGATTAAAGGGAAGTCCTTTCATAGTGAGTAGAAAAATATAAAGCCAAGGCACAAGAAATCAACAGTCATATAGGTCCTTTTGTGAAAACTTGTCAAGGAATGATATTGATGATAGTTAAAAAATCACTAAAAGGAAAGAGAAGTCTATTGAAAGCTTTAGAGCTAGAATAAATGCAAGACCCATGGTAAATATAGTAATGGATTTATTTCAAGTAAGGGCAATAGGTTGGATTTAGAGATCATTGTCATAAATTGAATAAAGAAACACAATCAATACACTTTGACAGTCTAGTCTTGGCATCAAATAAAAGGAAGATTTTGCAAAAAATGGGATGATAGTCATATTTATGATTGCGAAAAGGTTTCAATAAACAAAAATATGTTAGCTGAGAGTGAAAATGGTCAAGATGATAGTCAAGAGGAGCATACAATAATAGTAGTTGCATGGGGTTTGTCCTCATTCATGAGAGTTTCAATCAACTTTGAGTAAGAGGCAGTAAATAATGACTATGTGGTAAATGTTTTTTAAATCAGATACAAGAGACAACTAATGACAATAGGCAACTGCTGAAGCTTCAAAGACTAAAAGTGAAGATAAAGGAGAGGCCACAACCTCACAAATTTTTCTTTCATATACATATACACATGAGAGATAGAGGAATCATGCTAAAATAATGGAGCAAAGATAGAGTTAAACAAAGATCAAGAACCTCGTATGCTGAAAATATTACATTTCAGAAGAGTACCAACAAGAAAAATAATAGTTTTCATCATTCTTTGCTACAACTAGTGCATAGAATTTTCATTTCTTTCCAAAAAAGTAATGAAATCTTAGCATTTCTAGCAAGAAACAAATTACTAGTGCACTCAGTCCCAGTTCAATCTGTAGGAGAATACACAAAACCTTCAAACCCTAACGACACAACATGAAGGCATGTGCAGAGAAAATGAAATAATACATAATGAGTTGTGACTAGGGTTAAAGATTTTTTTTTAGTTTCTCAAATGAAAGCCTAACTTTGGCCGCCAAGTGATTTCATATCACTTTATTTTACAAAATTCATATGTATTAATGCTTAAACCTTGCTCAATATTTTCTTGTCAATACCTAGTGAAGTGTGGACTGGAGTGGAGATAAGAGGATTATTTTTTCCTCTTATTTTTGCATAATGTTAAAGCAAAAATAACTATGTAAAAAAATATTAAAAGTAATGCTTTATAAATTACTTTAATATTTGTCATGTGGAGCATAAGGTAAACTTTCACATAGAAAATATTAAGGTAAGTCATAATTGATTAGCTTTAATATTTATTGAAATAATTATCCTTGTCCCAAAATCATGCAAAAATAGAAAGGAGGTGGAACTGAGGTGTTTATTCTTGATTTTTAGTTAAAGTGAAGTGATTTTGGAGCCCCTTTGATCAAATAGTTTGAGAGGGAGAGTTTGGAGTTATTTTAGCTCAATTTGGATTAGTTATGAGCCCTCATTTTTAGGTTTTTCTCTTTTGCTCATGAGGCATATTGAGATGGATATTTTGGAGTCCAGTTAACTGCAGTTGCCACCTCTTGGCACTTTGAGACTCATTTTGTATTAAAGGAGGAAAAGGTTATGCTTTTTTCCTTAGTTCTTATTTTTTTGTCTTTCTCTTGCATGTTGGAGAGAAACTTAGAGATTTGTAACTCAGATTTTAATATTTTGATACAACAACATAGTTCATTTTAATCAATTTTGTAGCGATTCCTTCTATTTTCAATACAATCAAGGTTCATCTATTTGGATTCTGGTGTCTTGTTTCATGTTGAGTGATTTGATAATAAATTTTTTATGTTTTACTTCAAAACCTTTAAATTCTTTTATCTCATTTTTATTGAAAGCAAGTATACAAAGTACAAATTTCATTGTAGGTCACATAATATGCAAGTTCTTTCATGCTTTTATGTGAAACACTTTTATAGTGAAATTTATCAAATCTGAGTTGTATAAACATATTTCTTTGAAAAGTAGTTGTGAATCAGGTTGCTGTAGGTTAATTACTTTTTGATGCATCACCTCCTAGAGTTAGCTTTTCATTTCATCAGTTATCCTTCTTCCCTTTTCGCATAAAAGTCAGTAATTCTTAGGATATATTCAAAGGGAAGCCAACCCACAACGTGGAGGTATATCTTCACCATAGGGTACCCAAAACCTAAAGATATTCCAATGTTTCGTAGGATCAGCTGAGTTTAGCCTTAGCTAGGGTGCAAACCCTTTGTGATAATAGTTGGTTATCTTCTAACAATGTAACCTCCCATTATGCAATTATATAACCTCTTTCAAGTGAGGAGATGGAAAAGGTGATAAATTAAATAATAGGATTATTTAATTTAAGTGATGCAGTTAGGTGAAAGGGATATGTCCTAGGTTAATTAAGACTAGGTGAAGGTGAATAGTTCTAGTAAAGGATTTCTAGCTATTGGGTTTTGTTGATAGATTAGGTTGGTTTGAACTAGGTGAGAGTTAATAGACCTAGGGAATATTTTAGGTGTCTATATTAGTAATAGAGAGAGAGAAGGAGAGATAGAGAGGAATAAAAAGAGAGTTTGTAATGAAGCCTCTTCTGCTTCTGGATTCATAGGTTTTGTTTCAATCATGTTTGGATCTTAGTTCTTGACAAGGTGTGGGGGATCCCCCCCACATCCTCACATTTATTATCAAGGGATATAGAGAGTTGGTTGTAATTTGAGTGAGGAAAGTGAGGGAGGGATGGAGAGAAGATTGAAGATAAAGAGATAGAGGTTGAGGAGTGAGGGAGGGATAGGGAGACTAATATTTTTTTGTTATATGATAAACATAACATGAGTGCTTTATAGCGTGCTCACATTATAACACAAGTGCACCACAATGAACTCACGCCTATAGCTACCTTATGTATTGTCAACCCTTAGGGTTGGAATTACATGTCAGTTGCCAAAGATAGGTTTTCTATGAATTATAAAAGAGTGACTAAAACTCTAGTGTTCTCTCCACCATATTTGCACATCTTTCAATATTGAGTTCTCTCTTATTTTTCTAATGATGTAATTTTTATACATTTTGAATACGTTGAGGTTTTGATCTTTAATTTATTTTCATAGTGTCTTATTTTTTTCTAAGAACCTATGTATCATAGTTTTTGTTTCATTTTTCATCATTACATCCAAATTTGAAACAAATTACATTTTTACATTCTAGACTCGATTTTATGCACATTCAAAGAAAAGGATTTTTGTTTAGTTTACAAAAAAATAAGGGGGGGCACATTCAATTTTTCATTTTGTAGGATTTATCCTCTTTTGAAATTAGTAAAAAA
Source organism: Sequoiadendron giganteum (assembly GCA_007115665.2). Classification (NCBI taxonomy): domain Eukaryota; kingdom Viridiplantae; phylum Streptophyta; class Pinopsida; order Cupressales; family Cupressaceae; genus Sequoiadendron; species Sequoiadendron giganteum. The sequence goes on along the minus strand of CM021106.1, from coordinate 332,548,273 downwards.
ACATATATTCATTAAAAATTATCCCAAAAATTGGACATAAAATACATGGTGTTAGCTAATTTTCCACCGAAGTGATGTTTGAAATACTAAAAATTTAATGTTTTAAGGGAAGTACACTAGACACTATGTTATATTTTTTTATAAAAATAGGAGCACTTTGTATTCTCCCCCTATTTGAACCCCTTAATCTCCACCATCTTCAAATAAAAATAATAGTTTAGATTCATGTTGTGCCTGTTGCACACACGCCCGGTTCAAAATGGGATCCTCTCTTCCCTCTTTTGCTTGCCGGGTCCTTTTTTTGGCTTTGCCTCATTTTGCATGCCCATTTTTGCCTCCTAAAGGGTCAATGTATTCCCAAAAGACACATCTTAAGTTTGACCAAACTTGACCCCTTTAAAAATGCTAAATCTGAAGTCGATTCGGGTTTCCCTTGTCAGAATGCCCTTCTAACGTCAATGGCCCCTTTCGGGTCCGGATCCTCGGGTTTCCCTATCTGGATTTCCATCCTAGTTTTGTTGTTGCCGACGTCTGACGTCTTCCCGGACCCCAGACCTCAGATCTCGGATTTTCGTTTCCGGGATTCCGCTTGCTTTTCGTCGTTCTTCACGGCCGCAGCTGGACATCTCTCCGGCCTCCAGACTCCGGGTCGCCCGTCGCCGCCTGAGAGATTTGAACTTACCAAAAATTTTGACCGTCGTACAAAACATTAAGTTGCTGTATTAATTGCGGTTTTGGCTATTTAAAACATATTTTCAGCTATCATTTCCACGCGACCAAAGTGATAGGAAAATTTGTAGAGCTTCCTAACATCCAACATTCTCTGCCCCCGTGCTTGAGCTCTCATCTTGCCATGTTCTACGCATTCAACAACATCCTTCTTCGAGATTTCGAGGTATGTCCATCGTCTGCATGCCTCATCCTCTTTTTCATGAAATTTCGAGTTAAAATGAAGTAAAAAATGTAAAAATGGGTTAAAATATGGTAGATTAGTACTCCCACTAAAAAAACCACCTTTCTAAAATTCGGGAAAACCACATAAAATCATCGGAATTCAACGCCGGAGCTTAACAACACCGCCGGTGTTCTTCGAAACAGTCTCTGGCGTCTCCCAGGCTCGGACTTTCCTGCGGCCGTCCACACAAAATGCAAAACCTAAACTTCAAAATTGACAGTGGCCAAGCTCGCCTTGGATCTCGGCCTCTAGATTTCCCTTCACGGGTTTCCATTGTGCCCCCGCCATTTAAAATGGCCTTCCTTGAGCATCTTTCTGACCCTCAGATCCTGAGCTCGCGAAGCCCGTTTCAAACTTGCAAAAAATTGAAAATCGGTGAAGGAACAAACTGTCATCAGACTCTAACCATCGGAATTCCGTTCTCGAAATTCCCTGTTAACTTTGTCATTGTGAACGGCCTGGCTTGAGCGTCCTTCCGTACCACGGACCCCAGGCTCATAGAGTCTGTTTGAATTTACAAGGAAGGAACCGAAGCCCAAACTCAAGTCGGACCCCGAAGTCTGGAATTCCTCCTCCGAAATTTCGTGTCACTTTCGCTGTTCCAAATGGCTATCCTGGGACGAATTTCTGACTCCTAGACCCCGGTCCCCTTTTTGCCGCGTAAAATCTAAAACAAGGGACTGGCGACCAAACTTCCTGTAGACCTCGGACTCTGGAATTTCGTTCCGCTGCCGCCATTTCAAATGGCCGAACCCGTCTGTCTTTCCAGCCACCGGGTCTCGACCCTATGTTCACTGTCGGGCTTTCCCAACTCCTAAATTTGTCTCTGGGGATTACCCTCTGGAATTCCACTCCTGGATTGCCACCTACATTTTGCCATTGTGAACGGCTAACCCGTAACTTCTTCCCAATGATGGTAGTCTGAGCTCCGAAATCCAACGCCTAGAGTTCCATCTTCCTTGCGTCATTTCAGGTGGCCTTCCTGCAGCAGATACCCGAATGCTCAAATGGGGAATCAAATGACCTCCAAATCCAAAAGGGACTTCGACCCACTTGCTAAAATTAGTTCTTCTTTCACCCCAACCCTTAATTGAGAAAATCCAACATTGGGAAACACCTTTGGGAATCCCATACCTCATTTCCCTTCCAAACGACATTCTGCCAAGGGAACTCCGACTTTGGGAGCCCGGGTCGTCTGCCTTGCTTTTTAATGATGTTTTATCAAATGCTAGATGATTATCAAATATGAATGAAGATTGTGGATCTAACCTCAATGTGCAGGGACTTGTCCGAGGCCGCTTTTCCATAATAATGTTGCTAATTCATGTCTTTTGTGCAGGATTTATGGAGTCTGGCGTAGAGGCTTCTGGTGCCTTCAAGGAAAAGGGGAAAGGAATAGCCAAGGCACCCCGAGGCAAAGAGGATAAGGATCAAATGAGGTACAAGTTTTAAGGGGTGCCCTTACAATCCAGAATCACCACTCTTTGGAGAGATGTCACGGATACCAATATCGGTCAGGTTGATATTGATAAGGAGCAATGGACTTGCCAAAGCTATAGGCTTCCCACCAGCCTTGGTGGCCCTGAAATTGGTAATGGCATGTGTAGAGGCATATCAACCTGAGACCAAAACTATAGTGGACCGAGATGGGAATATCCTTGCAGATATGTCCCCGTTAGGTATAATAGAAACGTTCCACATTCCTGCCTTTAAGAGCATGGAAACCCCCACCATAGAAGAATGTAAGGAGTTATGGGAGAAGGATCCGTTGAAATGCAAGAAACTAATCAATCAGTATTGGTTGAAGGACAAGCGGGGTAGTGCTGGCAAGCTCCCTCATGAGCTTTTTCGCAGTGATTTCTTCGAAGATTACCATGACCTCATGACCTTGCTAAGCCGAGTAATGGGTCTTCCTGCTACGGTCTTCTTCCAGGAGTGGATGTTTTACTTTGTGGAGAAAATTCTCCACGATGACGACACAACCTTTTATTGGGGGGAGATAATCAATGATTGCTTCCATGAATAGTTTACTAATGTGAAGAAGACCTCCAAGTTTTACATGACATCCTACCTGGTATACTCCCTCACTGATCAACGACATTATCATGGATTGACTGTGGTACCCAGTGAGGCATCAGGAGTAGAGCTCAAGCCTTATGATAAATACCCTCAACTACAGTACCGAAACTTCAACAGGGATTATTGTAGGGTGAATGATGCATTCATCGCCTACATCATTTGGTCTCTAGGAGGCGACTTTCAGAGAAGATTTTCCCACAGTTCTAGGGCCCTCCTTAGGCAATACGCCTTCCTATATATACAATTTCCAAAGTTCACTTACATTTGTGCCCAGGGATTCACAGAAAGACCAAACAAGCTACCCCAGTACCCCAATGACCGGATTATACTATTAGAGCTGACTTGGCAGTTGTGGCATATCCATAATATCCTAAGCAACAAGCATCTAGCGGGTGCACCTTACCCCATCGGGCTCGGCCAAGGGATGTATAGGATTCATACCTCCTAGTGTGCGGGATACTCAGAGAGGGAGTTGGCTGAATACCACTTCCGATAATATATAGCTCGACCTCGAATTGACCCATATGGTCATATCAGAAAGGCACTGGGATGTGAGTATGCCCACCTCCACAATGTTGAGGATTTTTGGGCTAATTGTAAAGATGATCTTGAATTGCGGCTGCGGCACTACATGCGCATGACTACCCTCTACGTGCAGAGAATAAACTTGTGCCCGGTTCCTGACCAACTTGAAGAAGATGAAAACATGGTGATCGATCCAGGACATGATGTCATCACCAATTTTCCATCGCCCTCAATTGATTGGGGTGAGCGAGAGATTGATGACCTCAACATGATCACCAAGCTTGTGGAAATCAAAACGAAGGCATGGATCGAACTAACAGGTGGCACAATTGAAACAACAAGGAGTCGCCTTAACATTTAAGGGACTAGAAAGTGAACCGAGTGGCTCCGATGGTGGGGTGGCTATCGCTACAACTGGGGAAACATCGAAAACCCCACCATCAGTCAAAACCAAAAAGAGGAAGGAAGCTAGTGAGTAGTTTCCCAAATCGAAGGTTTATGCTCGAAAGGCATCAGAGGGCGAGCCGCCAAAGAAACAAAGAAAAACAACTGGGCGTGCGGAGACGTCTGTGATACCCAAAGGTCCTCTCCTCAGAGGTAGAGGGGAAGGATTTGACTTGCCAAGGTTTCCCTCTGTTGCAAATACTGCTACTATTGCCACTGTCCCACATGCTTCGCTTGCAGTTTGTACTTCCTCCCCGCCTGCGGTGGACATCTCTGTCCACCTTGCTTCCACCTCTCCAATCATGCAGATCATACTAGTGGATTCATCCACTATCACGACCTTGTTGATGTCTTCTTCCTCTATGTCTCATTCCCTTCCCTTCATTTCTGCTGCTATGATGCCTGCCCTCAGCGTCCCAAAATCCTTTGTAAAATACATGCAAAACATGCCATCCAAGCTTTTAGGGATGCTTGCTTGTCCAATGGTTCAAGTTGCAATAGCTCAGCCTATGGCCAATGCTCTAGCTCTCCCTCCCCCCACCGAACCACCAAGAATGGAGGCGACAATGTAGATATTCGATGAACTTGAGCGATGGCAGCTAGAGGCTGCAAAGAGGCTAGAAGATGAAGAATTTGAATACCATGAGCACCCTTTGTTCGAACGTTGGGAGATCGATGAGGTTGCCTACGAATCTTCCAGTGAGAGCAACGAGGAGCTTGAGACTGAGATAGTCCAGGAAACACATGATCCCGAGCTTGAAGCCAAGTGGAGCAAGCAGCTCAAGGAGATTGAGGATAAGGAAGTTGAAGATCGGCTTACGGTTGATGAAGAAGTTGCTGCTCCGGAGACTAAAGGAAGCAGATCTCCAATTGAAAGGCATGGCCAAACCTCAGAACGTGATGAAGAAGCATCCCCCCATGAAGGTGAGCAAGAGGATAAGCCCGGGGAACATGAACACAACCAAAATGAAGAAGAGAAGGGTGCTAAAAGGGAGGATCCCTCCAAGGAGAAATTGCGCACCAAGTCTCCCACTAAAAACTTGAACATGACTCCGATGAGGAGGAGGATGCAGGAACTGAGAAAAGGGCTCTTATTGTCAGAGCCATTGAACTTGAGAAGGAAGACAACAAGAATCAATGTGAATCACCCAAGGAAGAGCCCCAAATATGTGATTGGCTAGAGAAGTAGTTGAAGCAACAGACTCCCACCCTAAAAGACCCTAAGGCAAGGCTAGAAGCCATACTGGCCAGAGCACATATAAGCACCAAGAAAGAGAAAAGGCCAAAGATCAGATCAAAGGTGACCATGGATGCCTCCAGATCTAGGGCGGTGCAAATAGCAACATCGGTGATTGGAGAACAAGGAATAACTTATAATGTCTCCACCATCGACTTGGGAGTAGCCACAAGGGAGAAAAAGGTCGAGCACCTCCAGGAATCGGTCGCCATAGTGGTGCATCTTATCCAATAGGATAAGGTTTCAAAGGAGGAACTCAAAGCACAAGTGGCTGATCTAACGACCTATATTCAGCAGTGGTCATCCCCAAATGAGCAGCCCACTACGTCATCCGCCCTGCCTCAGTTGTTATCTCAAGAGTAGATCAACAAATTGGAAAAGAGAAGGAACTTGGATAAGACTACGGAAAACTAGTTTCGACAGGTCTTAGACATGGGAAACACAGGTATCAACTTGGTTGTCTAGATAAAAAATAAGTTCTTGGAAGTACAAAGAACTCTTGAAGGAACAAAACAGGTCTGCGAGGAGCTCCTGAGGAAATACTGAGTAGCCTACCCAAAAATTGAGGCCATACTCGCATTACCAAGCGAGGTTTGGGAGAAAGACCTTGCCCTCAAAGATGATGACTATTGGTTAGTGGATGTATGGAAAATAGATTTCGATCATCGAAAGAAAAAGTAAGAATAGATCTTGGAACAGATAGTGCTAGATATCGAGTGGGCCAGGGAGTCCAGAGAGGATTACGCTCGGTACCTTGGGCTAATGACGAGGTATGAGCTGCCTGTTGTTGAAATTAATCCAAAGAGCATAAAGCCCCACTTCTTAAAGAACATGGAAGATGGGATGTCGGATGAGGTCACCACAAATTTCTTGGATTTTTCCGCTCGAGCCGTTGCCCAGTCAGAGCTTTTCAGAAGCAATGCTACCAAGTATGATGACGACTAGAAAAAGCTTGTCAGCAATTCCCAGGAATGGAGCTACCAGGTGCTGCGATCAAATATCATGGAGGTAGATAAGCTCCAGCCAATGATCTTCATCTTCGTAGAATATGTGGCTTTAAAGAAGTGCGAAGGCAACCCTATCATCGATGAAGAATTCCTCAAAGAGTAGCTGCAGCAAAGGGCAAACAACAAAAAGACAAAATTGCTACAGTGCTGCCACTAGATGACAAAATAGGGAAAATACAAGAAATGTTTTATAAATGTAAAATATTTGGGGATAGATGAAACCCTAGTGTAAAGTGAATCCTGTCCACATAATAGAATCAAATCTTGGCCACTCATTTTGCTTTTTGAAAACTATAAATAGGGCTGTCCTCCTCTCATTTTAAAGAGAGTTGCGTTGTTGTAAAGGCATGCTGCACAAATTTTAATAGAAATACATTGACTTGGTGCATTTCTAGATTTCTTCCCATGTTGCATGATTCTTCTCCCTTTAGTTAAAACTTTTCTTCAACTTACTTTGTTGTTTTAAGTTTCCTCTAGTTAGCTTTAGTGGATTTAGTATGTTGTCTTTGGTTATGAAGTTTTCTGCTGCATGTATGCTTTCCTTGTCCACAATTTTGGTCATTTGTTGCTGGTAGGTGACTGTGTAAAGTTAGCCTGGACTTTAATTTCATAGGTGCTCCTTAAACTTTGTCTTTATTCACATTTACATGGCAAATGAATGATGAATATCTGCAGTCCTTAGAAGATAGCATAGATTTCATGACATTGTGAGAATTCAGATTTAGTGAAATCATATTTAAGGAAACTGTCCATAGCAGGAACCTCCATGATCACTGTTCATCAGTAGTTGTAGGTCTAGGAACCATCCTTCTTCCTCGCCCTTTTTTCCTTTTTTTAAGAAACAATCTGTGCTAAGGTTCATTGCACATTGTAAAGCCAAATCTGACGAAACAATGGAGTCCAAGACTGTTGCTCGAACCTGCAGCAAGGTGCATTAATTTCCCATTTGAAGAACTCCATTCATTGACCCAATTCTCCTACAACTTTAATTCATGTAAGACTGCCTTGTGATTCCAGCAAAATCACATCAAACAACTGATATATTCCAAGTACCGTCAAGACCTGACATCCGAGAGACCTTGGGATAGTGTTCTGCAATTTGATTGTGGAAGATTGTCTTTCAAGAGAGGTGATGCACCTATGCATTACCTGTGTTGAGAAGTGCATAAAAATACCATCAACAATTCAGAGTATTATGACTCTTGTTCTTGTCATGTCTTAAAATTTGTTTGTAACTCTCTTCAATTTCTCATCCAATATCATTTTTTTCTTGATTTATAAAATAGTTGCCACTTAAGACCTCCTTTTGGTTCCCCATTTCCATACACTTTCCCATTTTCAAACATGTAGAAATATTTATACCATTATTTATGTGAGTTTTCTCTCAATAAAATCAAAGAGAAAAATAACCAAACTAATTTGGAAACTCCTTTTCATACGTTTCTCTCCATTTCTTCTTTCCTCTTTAGTTTTTCTCCTTCCCTTATAAAATGAATTCATCAAAAAATTTCACTTCTCTTCCTCTATATTTACTTTTTGAAAAGTAATCCACTACTTTCTCTCTTTTATTTTTATCCCTCTATGCAACATCTTCTCATTCAAATCATTACTTTTCTTCCACTCCCCCATTTTCCTCTAATTATAGTAATGTAAAAAATAATCTACACTTTTGCATTTGTTAGCACTCCTTTGGAGTCATGTCCACTCCCCACTTTTTTTTCTTTTACATCAATTTCATTCGATTGATAATTGCAATGATGGAAAGCTCTAAGGGAGTTAATTAATTTTCATTTATTCACATTGAATTTCCCAAACTTCCACTTATATAGAATTTAATATTTTAAATAATTTTTTAAAGAATTTATCCCATACTTAAAAATTAAATGTTTTTTAATTTAGATTAATTATAAATAATTTCATTAAGAGAGAAATAACACATATATTCTAGAGATGATAACCATGAGGTATGATGAACACAAGGTTGATGCTCATTGATTTCAAGGGATAAGATCACAACAATAGTATACCAACTCAATAGACCATAAGAAAATAAAAATAAAGAAGACCATTGATACACTCTACATAATTGAAAATACTACCTTTTGATCATTAAGAAACCAATTCCAAGATAACCATGTTTGCATGCTCAAATTTAGAAAGAAAAATATTTTTTTACAAAAAAAATGGTATCTCTAAAAGCACATCTAATCCTAGTGGTGTGTGTGCATGAGTAACCTTTCTTAATAGTAAACATGATATGATATGTCCACCCATCTCAATATGTTGCCCTCTCCCTAATGATGCTCTCCCTCCTTGGTCAAGAGGGGGAACTAAATTTCCTTGCATCCACCTCATTCATCCATAAGGTAGTTAATCCATTGCCCTCAAGGTTTAGCTCAAGTGGTGTGGTAGTCTTCCCACTCGAGTTCAAACCCCATTAACCCTTCTGAAATGGGGTGGGGGGCTCGTGTAGGCTTGGGGATTATAGGGTTTCACCCTGTTGATCTTCATGTTCATGTGAATGGTGTTCAAGCCAAGCTGATCTAGGTCATTGAGCTATCGATTCTTCCAAATATCAAAAAATTAAAAAAGATAAGGTAGTTAATCCATCACAATTATAAACATATTTGTATTTAATTTAACATAATTCAAATTGATAATCAATTCATCATAATTAATGACATGATAAGAACACATTAATTTCATTCATCATTTAAAAACTAATATTTATATTCCATAAACACATGGATCATACATATCAAACTAATCATATCATATAAATTGTATCTATTCCAAATTTTCATATGAAAATCATAATTTTAATTTCATCATTTAATATCCAAAAATAAGTAATTAAAATATAAATGTAAATCACGTCTTTGAAAGGATTAAGTCAAGACAATTTTTAGGTTTGTATTGAGAGATTGTTATAAGTTAAGTAATGGTTGGAGAGACGATTGAATTTGGCGGACACAATCATTTTTATAAACACAACCATGTGGAGGGAGTAATTCCATTGATTTACTATTCTTGGATATGTATTATTCTCCAATTAAGAAGATTTACAAACCCAAAATAGATGTCAATAATTTTTTCACCTAATGAAAAAGAACATTAAGCTTACTAATGTACTAGCCATTGTTATGATTTCAAGATAATCATGAAGAGGATCCACATTATTGAGAATTCTTAGGAGAGAGTGATGATGGTTTGTTACCTTTATTACTTTCAAAATTAGTTTAACAATTGTATTTGTTTAGAATCTATATATACTTTAGATGTTTTATCATAGATAGAATGAACCATATACAAATATGGAGTATCAAATGCCTTAAAATGCACATAATATTCAACAGCACCATAAGGCATAAACAAATCCATATTCTTTTATGGGTTTTGAGCAAAAGATACATGTTAAAGTAAATGTAATCCCCATGATCATGTCTAGGGATATAAAAAGTATTAAATAAAATTACTAGTTAGAGAATTAAAAGAGGAATAAATCATGGAAGACTATAAAACTAACATAATTCTAAATGTGCAAATTAAGATAATATCATAGTTAATAATTTTTTAATTAGAAAGGAAGAGTGCTTTGGAAAACTATGGAGCATTTGTAGAAATTCATATCATCATTCAAAATATTCAAATTATCATGATCTAAAATAATTAAATATCATCAATATGATCCTCTAATAAATCATCACCATCAATTGACATAAGATAAAAATTTGCAATTATAATTATGTTCATAAACAAAACTATAGGGAGTGTAGACTTGCATTGCATTGAATTGTAGGCCTTAGGTGTTTTTGGGTCTCTTTGAAAAATCAAATTCATTATGTAAATATATTTACAAGCGTATCCAACAAAAAAATGATAAATACACAAAAGGTTTACATATACATATAAGTAATAACATAGATAAAATTTAATTGTGAAACTAGAACAAATTGATATTTAAAAAATGTAGGGTTTGAGAAATAGTTTTTAACCAAACTAACACCAACACAAATGGTTTCTATTATATAAATGGGGGACTAAAAAGTAGCCACAACCACTTTTTGACCTATCTAAGGCATAACATGAGTGGGCTAAAATGTTGTCATGTTATAAAGTGAGTGTGTTACAAGGTGAGTGCATTATAAAATTCTCACATTATGTCTATCGTGGAGGGAGAGGGAGAGGGAGAGGGAGAGGGAGAGGAATGGGGAGATAAAGAGAGAGAGGGGGGGATAAAAGAGAGAAAAAGTGAGATACAAAGAAGTAGAAATAGACAAATAGAGATGGAGAGAGGGAGAGCTAGAGTGAGATAAGAAGAGAGAAAGAGTGAGATACAAAGTAGATATAGAAAAATAGATATGAAGAGAGGGAGAGATAGAGGGAGGAAGAGAGAAAGATGGAGAGATAAGGAAAAATGGGAAGAGAGAGATGGGGGAGATAGATAGAGAGATATGTATAGAGAGGGGGAGAGAGAGAGGTGGAGAGGGAGAGATAACTCAATATATAGAGAGGGAGATAGAGGGAGAGGGGAGAAGGAGAGGGGAAGGAATATAGGGAGATATATAGAGATATTTAAATGGATAGGGAGAGAGAGAGGTGAGATAGAGAGAAGTAGAGATAGACAAATAGAGATGGAGAGAGTGAGATAGAGATATGGAGATAGAAATAGGGAGAGATAGGAAATACGAAGAGAGAGAGAGATTAAAATATAGAGAGGCAGAGGGGATAAGGAGAGGGGAGAGGGATAGGGAGAGATGCAGATATATAGATAGGAGATATAGAGAGATACAGATAGAGAGATAGAGATGGATAGGGAGATAGATAGAGAGATATAACTTGAGAAAGATAGAGGGGGTTGAGAGAGAGATGGAGATGGAGAGGAAGAGGGAGAGGGAGAGATAAAGAGAGATAGGAGAGAGGGATAGAGAGATAGATAAATATATAGAAAGTGGGAGATAGGGAGAGATGGAAGGAGAGAGGAATAGAGAGAGGGAGAAAGAGATAGAAAGAGGAAGAGACAAAGAGAGAGGGAGAGATAGAAAGAAAAAGAAAAAGATAACAAGTGATATATAGAGAGAGGTGGGAAGTGGGAGAGTTATATGGGTGGAAAGAGATTGAAAGATAATGAGATAGATATAAAGAGAGGGAGAGATAACCCCTAAGGTTTAGCTCGAGTGGTGCAGTTGCTCGCTCTAAGTGTGTGGTAGTTCACCCACCCAAGTTCAAACCCCATTAACCCTATTGAAATGGGGTGGGGACCTTCATGAAGGCTTGGAGGTTATAGGGGATATCCTTGTTGATCGTCGTGTTCATGCAAATGGTGTTTAGTCCAAGATGATCTAGGTCATAGGGTTGTTGATTCTTCCAAATATCAAAACAGAAAGAGGGAGAGATAGAACGAGAAATATGTAGAGATAGAGCTAGGGGAGAGAGATAGAGAGGTAAACAGAGACATATAGTTCTAGGAAGATGGGGAGGGGGAGATATGGATGGATAGCAAAAGGGAGAGGTATGTAGAGATAGCGAGGGAGAGAGAAAGACAAAGATGGAGATGGAGATGGGGATGGAGATGGGGATGGAGATGGATATGGAGATAAATAGAGAGATGAGAGAGGGATAGAGAGAGATAGAGAGATATTTATATATAAAGAGGGAGAGATGGAAGGATATAGGAATATGGAGAGGGATAAATAGATATAGAAAGAGGGAGATGTTGGTAGTATATCCTAATTATCTTCTTTTTTTTTACTCGTGTGTGGATCCTAGTTCTTGATGGGGGTGTGGGGGGGCTTGATCCCTCACTTGTATTTCCAACAAATCCAAGGGATGGAAAATTTTTTGGAGCCCTTCTTAGTAGGGCTTTGAGGGTAGTGCCCCTAAAGAGATTTTTTAAATGCCTTGTAAAATAGAATAACAGTTGTATATTGTGAGAGAGCATTGTGTGACTAAGAGAGGAGATTGTGAGAGAGTGAAGAGGATGTTGTAGCAGATGTGTTGTATGTTTTTATATAGATGAAATGATATTTTTTATTCTATAAAATGTGAGTTTGTTATAACCCTTCCTAAAATTAAGTAATATATAGAGATAAATATAAAAAATAGTCTAAATCACATGATTTTAGAATATTTTTTATCTTTTCCACAATGTGAGTGTATTTTAGAAAACATTAGAAATAGTCTAACATCATGTGATTAAGACTATTTTTTATTTTTCAGATACTTCTAGCATGTCATACATTGGAAATTACCAACCCTTAGGGTTGTATTTTACTTGTACATCTAACCCAAAGAGTTGGACTTGCATGCCAATGCCCAAAGATGTTTTTCGTGTAAAATATAGGAAAATACCTAAATTTTGAGCATGTTCTCCATCCGATTTGCACGTATTTCAATGTTGATCTAAAAAAACACCATAATAAGTTAAATCTCTCTTACTTCCTAGTTCCATGTATTTTTTAATTTCAAATATGTTAAGGTTTTGATCTTTAATTTATTTTGTTAGTGTCTTCTTTTTTGTCAAAAACTTATGTATAGTATTTTTGGTTTCATTTTTTATGCATTCATCCAAATCTAAAATAAAATACATCTTTACATTATAGACTCTATTTATACACATTAAAAAAAAATTCAATTAGTTTCAAAAAAATTGGGGGGGGGAGCATGCTCATTTTTTTCATTTTTCAAGATGTGATTGTAGACACATAAAAATGACCTAGGCCTGCAAGCACTATTTTACCACTTTCGTCCTAGCATAATCATGAAATTTTAATTATGTTTGTGGCCCACCTTCGACTATTAATTAAATAATTCATAATTATTTAATTAATTCATGTCTTTTTATTCTTCATGATTATTAAATAAATAGATCTTATTTATTTATTTAATGTGTCACTAATTATCTAAAGTCTTCTCGTAATTAAATAATGTTCTCAATTTATTTAATTAATCTTTGCCATTTATGTCCATTTAATTATTTACTATCACACTAAATCCATATTTTGAATTAATTTTAATTCAAAATGGTAATATTCTTCTATAAATCAAGTAATTGCTAAAATTATTGATTTTCTAAATCTCATCTTCTTGTTCAACTTGATCTTCTTGATTTTTACTATTTTTCATCTCACTGTCACATTTATTCTCCATCCTTGATTTAATTTCTTAAATTAAATCTTGTCCACTCATTTTGGAATCTTACCCTAACCCTAAGTGAGAGTTTCCATTTTGAATCTTGACCATTGATTCTAGGGCATTTCTCAATCTTTAATCTCATTCGTCCATCCAAAATTGCATTTTCTATAAAATGTCAATTTTGTCCTCATTTTCAGCATCTCTTAATTTCTTAGCATCTTGTAATCTCTTGAATCTTTAGCATTCTTTTGAGTTTTAGCATTGTTATTTTATTGTCATTTGGGAAATCCTTCAACACTTTGCTTAGGGTTAGTTCATAATATAGAGTTTCTCATCAAAACCTGAGGGCACACTTCACATTCCAACAAGCTAGAAGGTACAATGGAAATCAGCCATGGAGGATGAAGGACTGGGTGAGCTTGTTTCATTTTGTTCTTTATTTTAATTCTTATGCATTCCATTGATTATTGTGGATTTGATAATATGCATGTGTGTGTTTTCTAACCATCTAATATTGCAAAAAAATCCCCAGTTACATTGGTGAACCCAACACTTTTAACACGTTTTTGTAAGTTGTACAATTTTTTTTAATTTTTGTCATTTTGCAGGTACAAGTACGGAACGACACATTCAACAATTCCTGCGACACATCTGCCACCTCAAGCGACGCAACCACTTTTCCGACATGCATTTTCCATTTCTCGTGACACAACTGTCAAATCGAGCCGCATCTGCCAAACAAAGAGCCACAATCGACATAAACCGCACCGCATTCGACATCATGAGCCGCATTTGCAATCCCGAATGACGCATTTGCTTTGCTGCGAGACAAGCGACTGGTGAAAAGGGTTTTGTTTTTGTTTTTGTTTTTTTTTAGATTAAGGATTTTGATACTAATCTGTCTATTGCAGCATGTGTCAAGCTGGAATCTAATCCATGGTTATTGTTTGTTTGTTTTTTTTTTTTCCATAATCAAACCAATCATGCATTTCACTCATTTTTAAAATGAACAATCATGCATTTGCATGGATTTAAAAAGAACAATCACACTTTCATGGGTTTAAAATGAACTATTAGTTAGCTCACACTACAAATGGTTAAAATGAACCCTTTGCTTGATAACACTGCAAACAGTTAAAATGAACCCTTTGCTTGATAACACTACAAACAGTTAAAATGAATGTGTGTCTATTGTGTTTTGTGATTTATTTAATTGTTACATCTTCACACTTTCAATTTGGGTTTAAAAAGAACAACCATGCGAGTGTGATTCAAACATATTGGTGTGCTCTCTCTTTGTTTTTCAACAAATATTGATTGAACTACAAATATGTTTGCTCTTTTTTGTTAACCTTAGAAACTGGGCCTGCTTTGGTGGGAAAAAGTACTCACCCAAAGCGACTCAAATCGGCAATGAAGCTCTTTAGCTGAGCTACTCTCGATTGGTATATAAATGTGAATCCTAAGGGAAAACCTAGGATTACGAGTGTAGATATGTCATACAGACCAAGTAGTACTCCCCAAAACCCTATTGAGCTTAACCTCTTTAGGTTGGAGTGCCTCCTTAATGGAGATTAATCTTGTGCCCCATGTATGAGCACTTGAACGGATGCCTAAATTAAAACCCTTTATTTTAGTGACCAAAAACCTTCTATTCTTTGGTGCAACAACGGTCATTGCCAAGGCACCCACACCTACGTAGTTTTTAGTAGAGATGATCAATCTTCCATGGGAGTTTCATGGAGGTTGGAAGCTTGGTTGTCCTAAGAAGTGAGTGCACTTTAAGGGGGAGAGTGCACTATAAGGGGAAACCTATGGGGCCAAGCTTCTGAATTCATCCGCGAAGAATATGCAGTTGGAGTAAAATCCGCGTGGGATCCATAAGAATACTATCTTTACAGCCATAGGATTTTGTAAATGTTTTCTATGTGGTTGTTTTTCACTTTTTTTTACAACATCATGTGTTTGCCAAGTGTTTTTAGACAACTTAAACAAATGAACATTAACCCCAAAATTTGAAACAACACGGCCAAGTTAAAACAAATTGCCTGCAATCTGCTAATTTTTTTGTCAAAATCACCTTTCTACGGCACAACTACTATTTCAGATTGCAATTTCTAATTCATGTGCCACAATCGCTCTGTTGCAATGCATTTGATTGCCCAAACAGCACAATTGACTGTCTTTCGCCACATTTTCTTGCCCAAATGCCGCAATCGCAATCTCAAACCACATTTACTTTCCCAAATGCCACAATCGCAAGTTCAAACCACATTTTCCTTGTACAACACTACAATCGCCTTTCCTGTGAGACATCTGCCTATCACAACACATTTGCTATGATGCATTTTCCAGTCTCCAAAACTTTCATTTCATTGTCAAAATTGAGGCTCAATTTTGCCCTTACAAGATTTCAACACGTCTTTCTCTACTGTCTCTGTCAAACCAGATATTGAATTGCTCAACTTCCCTCATTATTGCATTATAGGTAGCATTCTTAAGTCACCATAGTATTCCATTGCATTTCATTAGTTGCATTGTTAAACTTTACCATCCCCTTGGAGACTCATTTTTTGTAGATTTTAGGAGTAGATTCCTTACCATCCTTTGTCAAAAATTTTCATTTCAAGAGTAGGGTATCATTGGACTTGATCAACCATTTGTCTTTAGTCATCACCTTTTGTGAACTATTTCCCACTCATTAGTCTAGTGTGGAGATTTCACTTTGTCCAACTTAGTCCTTTTTTACAAGTCCATTGACATCCCCAAACAGAAGCATTGCTAAAAATTTGTGTGGTCAAGTATATATCTCCTTAGATTTACCAATAGTGAGTGCATCTAAGTCTCCTTTGAGCTTGCATACCATTAGTCTTTTCACTTTTAGTCTCATCCAAATTGCAGTAGTATCCTTTGCATTTACATACCTTTAGTTTCCTTTTAGTCTCATTTTGCATTATTTTATTCCAAAAAAACCAAAAAACATAGTGTCATAAATTTTGCATATTTAGGTCATCCTCCACCATTTCCCAAAGTTGAGCAAAAATTTTTATGGTTGAAACTAGATTATAGAGAAAGAAAAGACTCATGGGTTCTTTTGGTCAAGACACCAACTTTCTCAATTTCACCAACGACATGAATTCATTCCCTAATGACATGAATACCTTTTCTAATGACATGGGAAATTATGTTATCAATCCTTTTAGTGAGATGTCATTACCACCCTCTTCATGCAATCTTTTTGAATAATTTGTCCGCAGAGACCAAAATTGGGAAGTCTTTGAAGAAGACATACAAGTTGCTGCCCAAAACCCAGAAGTGGCCTCTTGTGTGGAAGAATTAATTTTAAATGACTCAGCCAGATACCTAGCTATGCTCCTTGACCAAGGGGCTAGGTTACCAAAAGGATTTGACCTCAACACTATTAGAGAAACATCTCTGGATCCCCAATCACACAATACTTCCATGGGAGCATCTTCACAAAATGTCATCAACACCATTAATGCTACCTCCCTTGGTCATACTACCACCACAACCAATGCATCCACTATGATCAACACAATGTCTATTGGGGGATCATCCACCCAAACCAACACCACATCACAATCCATCCGCCCACAAACATCCATAGTTTCTTCACAAAATTTTGGATCAACAATGGGTGCCAACACTTCAAACCTCTTTGGGACATCATCTACCTCCATGGGTACATCAACCAACCTGTTATTAGGTTCCTCTAATGCAATGGCAACAAACTCATCAGACCCTTTTGGGAGGAATAAACGAAGAGTTATCATTCAAGGCACCCAACCTAATCTCCCAAATTCCTCACAGGTTAATACGAACATTCCTTTGAGGCAAAATACCAACATTCCTCAAGGCCATAATTACCTATTTGGGCAAGGCAATCAAGGCACCCAATCTTCCATTCCATTTGGGCATCAACATGCTCAAGGCCAACAAGGCCCCCAAATTCAATCCCACATGGTGGGATCCCATGTCCCCACTTATGCTTCTCAAGTTCATACACAACAACACATCCCTCATCAAAACGCTCATTTCCAACAACCGCCAAATCAGAAACACTCATTTTTCTCACCAACAACAAATCCCAAACCAGCACATCTCATCACAACAAGTGGGAACTCAATCCGTACCTATCACCAAAATGTGTGATGCTACCAACAACCCAATTGTGAAGGCACTCACACTCAAACTTGTTTCTCTTCAAACGCAAGTGGAAACCTTGCAACAGTCAAACAAAAAGTCTTACATGTCACATGACTTATGTCCATATCTATTTGACACAACCTTGTATATGCCACTGTTTCCTCATGGATATGTGGTGCCACATTTCCCTAAATACAAAGGCAAGACAAACCCCATCGAACACATAAGAGAATTCACCACCAGTTGCATGGACATTGCATATGAACAAACCTATCTCATGAGACTCTTCTCTAGAAGTCTCGCAGGCCATGCATTGGAGTGGTTCTCGCTATTACCTAAAGGAATCAAAACATGGGATGAATTGGCAAAAAAGTTTTTTGAAAACTATGCCTATAACATTGATACAGATATTGACATTGCCTCCTTATGCAGACTTACCCAAGAGGATGCAGGAAAGACTTTTATTCCATTCTTTCAAAGATGGAGAACCTTAGCAAGCAGATGTCCGGTAGAAATACTTGAAAAGGAGAAAGTCACCATGTTTGTACAAAATCTCCTAGGACCGCTAAGATATGGCTTACAAGTCCATTGTTGTACCACCTTTGTTGACCTTGTTGAAAAAGGTGTTCAACTTGAAAAATCCTTGATCACCAAAGGTGAATTAAAATATGGTGGAAAAACAATCAACACCAGCACAAACACTAACCCAAGTGCCTCCAATGACAAAACCAAATACTGGGTTAAAAATAAACACATCACCAATGATGGTGTGGTTGATGCGAAAACCGTCAATGCAACAGGTCATGTACTCACCATCAAAAGAGTTCAAAATCAAAATGCACCTGTGACTACACCAACACCAACTACCAATGCTATTCAAAATAATCCTGCTCAATCTAATCAAAGGCAACCATGTCAACCACAACAATTTCAAAAACGCACATACACCCCCTTGGGTGAGCCTATCGAAATTGTCTTAAAGAAACTTATCCAAAATAGTGTCATAACATTGGAAGAACCTAAACCGTATGACCTTGGTCAGTTCAAACCATCATGGTGGGATGATAATCCATTTTGTGATTACCACTATGTCAAAGGGCAGAAAATTTCCTCTTGTCGTTAGTTATGAAATCTTGTGCAAGACCTTATTGAAAACCATACCATTGAGTTAGGAGGTCAACTGTTTGCATCTAATTGAGATCATACAATTTACCAGAACCCACTACAGGATCATGGTTCTGGTAACCCCTCCTCGTCTGGCACAAAGAATAACAATAATCAAGCCAATCATGGTCATCATGCCTTCAATTATTTCGATGGTACCATCATTAACAATCTTCGCACCACTGATGAAGATAAATGTGTCAATACCATTATCATCAAAAAGGCCCCGGAATGCAATATCAACACACACAAAGGCAAGGTCACCATACTAGGTCCCTCTACTCGTCAGCCTAAAATTACCATACCTGGTTCATCTGCCAAGCCGCCAAAACTTAAGCCAGAGTTCAACCTTATCGAGCAATTGAACAAAACACCCGCTCAAATCTCCATCCTTGAATTGCTCTGCATCTCACCCGCACATAAGGCCATCTTGGATAAAGTCTTGCAAGAGTCTTTTGTCCCAACCAATATTGATGTCAACCATTTTGAAACTATGGTCGACTATTTGACTTCGCCTCACCACATTACCTTTTCGGACATTGACTATTCCTCACCCAAACCATCTCATAATGATGCCCTTCATATCGAGGTTTTTATCCATAAACATAAAGTTAGACGAGTCCTAGTAGATGGAGGAGCAGGGATGAACATCTGCTCTTTAAAATTGGTTAAAGCTCTTGGCTTCTCTGATACATGTGTGGATTCTACCAAGATAATTGTCATCAAGGCGCATGATGATGAAGAACGCGCTTCTAAAGGCGTCATTACAATTCCAATTCGTGTGGGACCAATTATTATAGATACAACATGCCAAGTCCTGGATCATGACATACATTACAATATCTTACTTGGTTGCCCATGGATTCATGCCTTAAAGGCCATTCCTTCCACATACCACCAATGCTTGAAGTTCCCTTTTGATGGTATTGAAATTACTATCCTAGGAGACCTTGATCCATTTCAATACTGTACCAATATGAGAGCCACTGATGAGCACCAGGTACCCATCAACCGAGAAGCCTCAACTTCCACCTCTTCCAAATATATTTACCCGTCTACACTCACCAAATCATCCATTCCATCGACTTCTACCGCACCATCCTCCTTGGCCTCCATACCAAGTAATGACCTTCAGATCCAGGACCTTGGCTGTGGAGAATTTAAACTGAATATGACTTACTGTATCACTACAATACCTAAGCCACATAAACTCTATGACAGACCGTGTTTCACAATGGAGCCTAAAACAACTTTGAAGGTTCCACCAAAAATAGTATTCACACTATGGGGAGATATGAGTAATGAATTCATTATCGACATAGCTAATTGGATCTACAAAGACCTAGAGGGATTACCTCCACTACCAGTGCATCTCTATGGAAAAGGCTATGAAATATGCAAGGCATTGGGTTTTGACGACACAGGTGGCCTTAGAAAAGCCAATAATGGAAGGAGAGAACCTGATATTATTTTTGCAAGACCAAGGTACATAGGGCTAGGGTTTGACCAAATCGGAATTGACGATCGACGTACCTATGAACTTTCAAGTGAGGGTGTAACGGCTCTAGAAAGTGTCGAGACAAGTGAAGAATCCCTTATCAAAACTGACTCTAATGAATGGGAATGGGGATCAAAGAAAACTTTGAGTAACTATGATATTAACAAACTATTCCTAGAACCTGGCCAATCCATTTTGAAGAAAGATTCTGACAAGAATACAACATTGATCCTATTGACCACCATTCTAAAAATAAGGAATGGGTAAGCATTCTCTGGGATACAAAAGAACATAAATTGTCATCGGCAACATCTGAATTATCCTGCCCTATTCCCGAGCCTACCCATGAGCCTGACATGCCTGAACCTACTTTCCATGCCTCTTAACTACCAGCCACTAGTCATGATGTCGATACTTTTATCCCCTATTATGACTATGAATACAACTCATCTGAATCTGAATATGGTCCATCCATTGAATTTGACACGAAACTTGAAATTGACAACTTTTCCTTTAAACTTGAGGCTTCAATTTGTATTCTTTCAGTATCTTCCCCATCTTTTACCAGCATTGACGATGGGATTTACCTTGTTTACCCACAATTGATTGACTGGGACCAACAAGAGCCACCTGCTATAGATATCTTTCAAAATGATGAGGCAATTACAGAGTTCATGGGACTCCAAGAGGGCATACTGTGGGGTGATCACAAAGTAGGATTCTCTATTGACCTAGATTGCACAACTTACTTTGGGGAGATTGTGCAATCCTCCAGTCACAAAAATACAAAGAATTAAAAAAAAAATGTCTTTAGGTAAAAACTACAAGGTGCCTTCTAACAATAAAATAGTAAAAATAAAGGACGTATCTAAAGGTGAAAACCTTGCTAAGGCACCTAAGGATGGAGGATTGGACTTTATTCCCATAACATAGGAAAAATTGGCAATGCTTATCGAAGACACCATAGAAGTTAACATAGCTACACCAGAGAACCCCAAAATGGTTCTCTTGGTCGCATCATTGTCAAAAGAAGAAAAACTTGAATTCCAACAATTATTCACAGAAAGGAAAGTTAACTTCACATGGTCATATGCTGACCCTAGATCCAAAATTGGTATTGCATCATCTTGTTTTAATTCCAGGTATCAAACCAGTCAAACAAAAATTGTAGAAAATGCATCCACATATCGCATTACTTGTAAAGGCTAAACTAAAGAAGTTACTGGATGTTGGATTCATAAGATCAATAGACTATGCTGACTGGATATCCAACATTGTCCTTATCACAAATCCAAATGGACAAATCCGCATCTGTACGGATTTCAAAGATTTAAATAAGGCTTGTCCAAAAGATGATTTCCCATTGTCGAATATAGACATGATTGTTGATCTCACAACAAGGTACGAGATGTTGTCTCTCATGGATGGTTTCTTGGGCTATAACCAAATCTGCGTTGCACTTGAGGATCAACACAAAATGACATTCACATGCCCATGGGGAACATATTGTTGGAATGTCATGCCATTCGGCCTAAATAATGCAGGCACCACATACCAAAGAGCTATGACAATAATATTTCATGACATGGTGCATATACTAATGGAAGATTATCTGTTACGCAAAAGTATCCCCTTTATATGGATAGACAAATGTGAAACAACCTTCGAGAAAATCAAAGAATATCTATTGACACCACCTATCCTAATGCCACCCATTGAAGGCAATCCATTCATCCTGTATGTCTCTGCAACTACAAACGCACTGGGGGAATTATTGGCACAAAATGACTATCAGGAAAAAGAAAGAGCCAGATACTATATCAGTCGCACACTAATAGGATATGATCTTAATTATACATCTGTGGAACATGCCTATCTCCCAGTTATATTTGCTGCACAAAAACTAAGACATTACATGCCAAATCACCAAATGCACCTGGTGGCTAAGATCGATCCACTAAAGTATCTCCTAAGTCGGGCATCATTGACAGGTCGGTTAGCAAAGTGGGTCATGATTTTGAGTGAATATGACATACAATATGTTGAGCACAAGGCAATAAAAGGGAAGGTAATAGAATATCAACTTGCAGATGCACCCATCCAAGGCACTCATCCACTGATAACTGATTTTCTCGATGATTCTATCTTTCATGTAGAGCCTACATCACCATAGAAACTATATTTTGACGGGTCTCATACTGGTCATGACTCAGGGGCTGGTATCTTGTTCATGACACCACAAGGGGATTCAATTCCTAAGGTATTATGAATTGCCTTCCATTGTACTAATAAAATTGCATAATATGAAGCACTGGTCATAGGACTCAAAATTTCAATTAAATGGGAAATTCAGACATTGCTAGTATTCAAGGATTCTCAGTTCGTTATCAACCAAGTGAATGATGATTATGAAAAAAAAGATGAAAAGTTGTTCCCCTACAAGCAAATGGTGGATAGATTCTTGAAATATTTTGAAATGATTTCTTTTGAAACAATCCCAAGGACACAAAATAAAGCAGCCGATGCCATGGAAACTATTGGATCTCTCTTAGACCTCCCCAAAAATGTGTCACAATTTGAGTTCTTAGTGGAATAGTTGTTGATGCCTGCATATGACATCCCAAAGTCAAAAATGGTCTTTGAAATTTTATGTCCCAGTTCACCTTGGTATCAGGACATCTATGATTATCTGAAGTCCCAAACCCTGCCACCAACCTATCCAATAATTAGAGAAAATTCTTCATCCAAAAATCCGCCTGACACACCATCGTCTGTGACACCCTATACCGATGTGGCTTTGATAACACCCTTCTTCATTGTCTCGACACTGATGAAGCCCAAAAAAATTTACCATAAGTACATGTATGTGGATCTCATTCAAGTGGCCCAAATTTAGCTAGGAAAGTGACCAGACTTGGATACTATTGGATGACACTAGAAAAAGATGCTCTTCAGTTTGTCAAAACATGTAAGAAATGCCAGGTGCACAGTGACCTAATCCACGCACCTACACAAGAGCTGAGACCGAACACTTCTCCATGACCCTTCACACAATGGGGACTCGACCTCATGGGAAAGATACATCCACCCTCCTCTAATGGCCATAAATTCATAATCACCACCACTGAGTACTTTACTAAGTGGATTGAAGCAGTCCCCCTCACTTACATTACCGGTAAGCAAATATCCAAGTTTATTCTTAATTACATCATTTGTCGGTATGGTGTCTTGCAATCCATCATCACAGATAATGGCCGTCCATTCAAAAATCAAGACGTTCATGAACTCTATGAGCGATTCCACATCCAACACCATTTCTCCACCCCATATTATCCATAGGGCAACGGTCAAGCTGAGGCATCAAATAAAACAATTCTTCACATTCTTAAGAAGACCGTCAATGAGGCTGGCCGAGATTGGCACCTACAACTCAATCCTGCCTTGTGGGCCTACCGTACCAGCATTTGTACACCCACTGGAACCACTCCATTTTCCCTTGTCTACGGATTTGAGGCCATATTTCCCATCGAGGTCAAAATTATTTCTCTCTAAGTCTCCTTGAAGGGAATGATCGATGATAAAAAGTACAGACAATCTCGCCTACATGAGCTAGAAATGTTACAAGAAAGATGACAAAATGCCTTGAATCACTTGCAGGCATATCAAAATCGTCTCTTTCAGAGCTATAATAAAAGAGTGATGGTGAGAAAATTCGAAATTGGTGACTTGGTTCTCATGCGGAATCCAAGAAATTAGGCTGACCGTGAAAATACTGAAAAGTTTGAACCTAATTGGCTCGGTCCTTATAGTATTACAACAACTTTCGGTTCTAGAGCTTATCAGTTAGCCACACCTGATGGAGAATAGTTGACAAAACCCATCAACAACCTACATCTGTGAAAGTTCTACACATAGCATCAGAGAGCTTGGCTAAAAAACCTAAAAAATATAAAAAAATTGTAAAATAAGAAAAAAATCATCCCTTGATGAAAACCTGGCAAACAGGTGTCTTGGTGACACCAAAAAAATCAAAAAATGGAAAAAATAGTAAAAAGAAATAAATTCGTCCAATAGTGAAAACTTGGCAAACAAGCACTTTGGATAAGTACCATGGTGAAAACCTGGAAAACAGGCACCATGCGTAGTCAATCATTGCTCCACCATCTACTGTTACTCTAATCGGCCTTTATCCACTTTGCATAATCATGACAACCTGACACATTCATGACATTCATCATAAGTCCTGTCGATTTTTTCCATGGCTAGCATTGGTTGACATCACCCCTTGCATACCCTTGCCTTTTGTCCCGCGTCTACCTATTTCCATATCATTCGACCCGGGTAATCCTCGATTTGTCTAGGGGCAAGAAATTTATCATGTAACTACACTGGGTGTCGCACATGATCCGACATTTGTAAAAAGTCTTGAAAAAATCCTAAAAATCTGAAAAGGTCATAAAAATCCTATAAAGTCCTGAAAAAAGACCTAAAAATCAGAAAATGTCCTGAGAAAATACAAAAACATTCAAAAAGTGTCAAAAATCTCAAAACAGAGTCAATTCTGTCCCATCGTGTCAAGTCAATCATGTCACCTAGTCTTTGTCCTAGTCCGAACTACATTGTCTCTATGCATTTGCTACGTAGGTAGGATTCATCTTTGAATCCCCAAGACATTAGGTCAGTCTTTCTAGGTTTGTCAAAATAAAATCATGGTTCAATCTTCCATCCTTTGGACAAATTCATTGGTCGTGTCGAACTACGAGGTCTCTAAGTGCACGACATGGGCAAAGCGATCAATCAATGAGCCCCTGAGGCTGCACTAGGTCAGTCCATTAGGGTTCATGGCACTACACTTTCACACACGTCAAAAATATTCAAAACAAATATTTTATCAATCCTGAGTAGGCAATCTATCGGCAATCTATTTCATCAACATTTTCAGTCAAATCAACATGTCAACAATGGCATGTATTCAAATTCTATCAAGATAAATCAACCTTTTAAAATTTTTGGGTTCTTCTTTAGATGTGTCCTTTTGAGAAGCAACTCTTGTTATTTTCTTCATGCTTTTGGATGTGTCCTTCCTAAGCATCGTCATCATCATCTGGCATTTTGATGGATTCTCCTAAACTCTGAGAATCGATCCTCTTGATATCAATGTCATTTAGGATGTGTCTTTCCTAAATCTGGTACCACTCAACATTTGGCAAACCAGACCTCGTCAACTTTGGCATTTTCAACACTTGACATTTTGTTCACTTGGAGAACACTTGGAAAACACTATCTATCTTTTTGATGATTATCAGGATATTAGTTCTTTACGTCAGAAGAACCATGACTTATCATGATGATCATCCTTGTCCTTTTGATCACCCTGCTACTAGTTTCTCAAGGATGTCCTAACTTCAGGATTTAGAGGAGCAACAACATAACACGATGATCGTCTTGTCTTTTATTGACTATCATGTGGCTAGTTTCTTGAGGATGTCCTGACATCAGGATTTAGAGAAGTAGCGACGTCCCATGACTAGTCTTTTATGTTTGCGGTTGGTTATGACAAAATTACTAGGGGCAATTACGTTCCTCATATGGGTCATGATCATCCTTGTCTATGACCGTTGATCTATGTGATGGTTCCACCTTGCATACTATTGATCTATGTCATATCATAGTGTTTTTCGGCCATCATTTTTCGCCCAATGATGATTAAGAGAAATAACTAGGATAGTACTATGGCAAGTGTTGAAGGATTTTTTGTTTCTGCACTAACATGCATATCTTTCTCTGCACTATCCATCTTCATCTTCTCTTCTCTTGTCCTCTGATGATATCTAGTGACATACAAAAATAGAGTTGCATACATGATCATACGAGCATTTTATATTCACATTTCACATTTGCATAAATCAAATACCATAATTCACATTGCATGACACTATCATTTACATCTATCCATTTGGCATACATAAAAAACCATCATTTGCATCAACATATAGGCATACATAAAAACCAGCATTTGCATCAACATATAGACATCATAAAACCATCATTTGCATTAACATATACACATCATAAATATCATTTGCATTAACATATATGAATCATATCATCATACATTGCACAATGCATACATACATAACCATATCCATTATTGCATTCATAAATAAAAAACATGATATCCATACGTCTCATAACATCATAAATGCATCACATCACATAGCATCTGATAAAGCATAGAGCAACATAACACATAAAATCATATAGGCCACATCAAAACTGCATCGCATATATAGATAATCTCAAAAAATATCATGTCATAGGATAGAGTCATGAGATATCCCAAAAATGGAGCTCATAGGCTCGAATGTCAATATATGCAATGTCTCATAAAAATAACAAAGTGCAAGTCCTATGCTATGCCCCCTCCGTCCCATGGAGGTGACTCATGAGGCGGGTGCAACTGACTCATCAGATGAAAAGTAACCTGGATAGGTGTGGTGTCCTGAGTCTGATTTTGAGATCTCGAGGGCTCAATGACAGGAGGCTGGCTCTACTCTGCTTGGTGTCCTGATGACATAGATCTGTGACTATGCCCTAACTTGTGGATGTGGCCTGATGAATGCCTATGCGAACTATGTGACCTGTGGCTCGACGACTGCCCTGATGAAGTGGACCCCCCAGCACTATTATGGCTACTACTATGTGATCTAATGTTGTTGTGGGTCCGGGTGCCACTACCAGTTCTGCTCTATGATCGAGACAACCCTGGGTCTCGTCTCTCTGGTGGAACGACATGGTCATATAGCACCCTGTATCAGCCCCTGCTCTCGGCCATCCTGACCAACTTCCTGGCCATATCCCCTGACGGTCTAACACACAACTTTGCAAACTCGGTCACCCATCTATTTGACTCTTATCATCGAATAACAACCTAGTCTCGCTCTACTTTCGTAACCTCTAGCTCCACTGCCAGGACCTTGTTCTGAGACAAGGTTGCATCTAACCTGCTCTGCAAATCTGCAATCCTCTGATTAATAGTGGAATCCACTGGGAAAATGGGTGGCATGTCCCCCTCCTCATCCCCATCAATCATTCGCTCCCGTAGCCTCCTCTCAGCCTCATCCTCCCCCTCCTCATCCTCCTCCTCCCTCTCCTCCTCCCCTTGGACCTCCTCCACATCAATGTCAAGAGGATGGTGCTCTACAAAAGGATCCTCCCCTACTGACATCTCTCCCTCTGCTCTAACCTCCGCCTTGTCCTACCCTCTAACCTCCTCGTCTCCTCGGACGTCTTCCTCCTGCCTACCTAGTAGCTCTCCCTCCTCACCCTCCTCTCAGATGGGTGACAATGGTGCACCACCTAGTCTCTGCCTAACTCTCCTCAGTTTCCTCCACCTTCCATCACCCCTCCTCCTCCTCACACCCCCTCTGCCACCTCCGTCATCTCCCCCGCCACCCCCACCATCTCTCCCACCTCTCCCTCCATCACCCCAACCACCATCTCCCCCACCTCTCCCTCCATCTCCCTGGCCACCATCTCTCCCTCTAGCCCCCCTACCATCTCTCCCTCCATCTATGCCACCTCGACCTCCCCTTCGTACCCATAGGATAATTGATTTGCGATCTATAGGAGCTAGACCATCGGGATTGGTCAATGGAATGGGCCTATGAATCTGCCACCAGGTGTCAAACTCAGTAGATGTTCCTGCATCTACTGGACCTCCTCTCCACCCCCACTGCTGTGTGACCAAGCCATCTATTTGTTGCTCTACTACTACCATTGCTATCGGTGGCCCCCATACGGTCTCCCTGGATGACCGTGCATACTCGGTCGTCCCAACTGGCAGAACCTGCTGCTCGCCAAACTATCGTAGAACCCGCTGGGTCAGGTATATCTCAATGATACGTTGAATCTGCACTGTCTGCACAATGAAAGATGGCCATCCTCATATAGCCACTAGGCACAATCTCTGTATGGCCTCTAGACAAAGCTAAGCAATGTGTCAATTCGATGTCGCTAGTACCCGGTATCTCCTACGCGGGTCTAGCTAACTGAGGCAACATATAGGTAAACATAAGGCATCCCATCACCCAGCTGCTGAATCTGTATTGGTGGTCAAAAAATGGGAATGTGCTCCCATGCCCAGATCATAAGTAAGGTAGTACCACAGTTGATACTCTATTTGTCCTAGTACGCAACCTCGTGAAGCTGATGGTAAAGCATGGCCAACAAGCAGGGCCCCCAAGCAAAAACTATCATCTGAGCATGCATACAAAATTGTACATCCCCCCATCCAATGGGAAACCCATGTTCATGACGATCTGGAATCAACACTTCGATAATCAATGTCATAAGCATAGCATCCCATCATGGAACATGGTCAGCCACAAAATCCCACCCAATCTCATACCCATGAATGCCCAGACCGGCACCACCTGCATCCTCGTACATCTCTCCTAGGGCCTGTGGCCCTTTGTGTGGATCATATACCACTCTCTCCCCACTGATTGGGATACGCAGAATATGATGGACATCCTCCAAGGTAACGGTGGCCTCTCCTGTGGGTAAGTTAAAAGAACATGTCTTAGAATGCCATCTCTCGCAAAGAGCCGTTAGTAATCCCCTATTTTCCTGAATAATGGGCATGTAGGTGACGTAATACAACCCCAGTCTCATCAACCGTTGTCTCTCCCTATCACTCAGATGATCTTTGAAAGCATAGGTAGCAGGTCTGAACTCTCGAGTATAAATAGGCACTAATCATCTCTGCACATGCAGAAACAAGGGTTAGCACACATGGGTCAACAATTTAGCATGTTATTACTATCTGAGAAACCAAAAATGCATCTGAAAAAACAATCTACACTAAGTCAACTCTGGTCAACCTTGGTCAACAACAATTGCGTTGTGTTGACTGCAATTGCGTCATGTTGACTGAAATTGCGTCACACAAAGTCACATGCAGCTTTGCATTTTGCAGTTGCATTGCACTTTATCACATGCATCATTTCAGCTGGCAATTGCACACCTTTACAATGATTGTTTCTATTGGTATGGCAATTGCGTCATTTTATAACGATTACGTCATTTGGTAAAGCGCTTGCATCGCACTATCACAATTGCATCGTTGGTTACCACACTTGTGTCGTATTTTGACACATGCGTTATTTTCCCTATCAATTACACATTTTTAAAGTTACACCTACGCACCCATTGCACTTGCGTCATGACACAATCAAATGCGTTGAATGTGAAATCATTTGTGGTTTACGTGACAAAATTTGCATCACAACGCATTTGTTTCCCCCCCTAAACCCTAATAAATGCATGAAAATCGAAAAAATTAAAGGTCGGACAGGGTACTTATCGATGCCTCTGCGCCCTCAGGTCATCAGAATGTCTGCACGCGGTATCCACGGTGGTCTGTCACGGGAATCACCATCTTCTCCTCAAGCTCTGATCTCCAAATTTCTGAATAATAAATGTAAAAATGACACTTGGTTTGGCTTTTTCAACTTATTTATAGGTTAAAAATTAGTGTTTGACCCGATGGGTTTGTACTGGAGGCTCATTTGACTACCTTTGACTGACATTTTCGCTGGCTCAACATCCTCCATTTTTGAAACCAATCGCGCCGTTGTTTTTTGGTCATCAAATTAACTTATCGGGACACTTTCCAAATTTTTCTGACCTTGGGCCAAAATTTGAAAATTTTCCCGAGGGGGCATAGGCACTCCGTACCTTCGTTGGGGCACATTCTTGACTTGTTTTCTTTGCCATAACGCGATAAATTGCATTATGACAAAGAGGGGCAAATGTAGACACATAAAAATGACCTAGGCCTGCAAACACTATTTTACCACTTTCATCCTAGCATAATCATAACATTTTAATAATGTTTGTGGCCCACCTTCGACTATTCATTAAATAATTCATGTCTTTTTATTCTTCATGATTATTAAATAAATAGATCTTATTTATTTATTTAATGCGTCACTAATTATCTAATGTCTTCTTGTAATTAAATAAAGTTCTCAATTTATTTAATTAATCTTTGCCATTTATGTCCTCCTGATTATTAAATAAATTTATTTTATCTATTTATTTAATATGTCACTAATTCTCAAGTCTTTTTATAATTAAATAGATTTATTAATTTATTTAATTAATCAATCACCTTCTCTAAATTAAATAATTATTTCTAATTATTTAATTGACTATTTATTTAAAATGGCCTCACATGATTAACTACCACTTCTTTTAGTAAATAATCTTAAAATCAATTATTTACTATCACACTAAATCCATATTTTGAATTAATTTTAATTCAAAATGGTAATATTCTTCTATAAATCAAGTAATTGCTAAAATTATTGATTTTCTAAATCTCATCTTCTTGTTCAACTTGATCTTCTTGATTTTTACTATTTTTCATCTCACTGTCACATTTATTCTCCATCCTTGATTTAATTTCTTAAATTAAATCTTGTCCACTCATTTTGGAATCTTACCCTAACCCTAATTGAGAGTTTCCATTTTGAATCTTGACCATTGATTCTAGGGCATTTTTCAATCTTTAATCTCATCCATCCATCCAAAATTGCATTTTCTATAAAATGTCAATTTTGTCCTCATTTTCAGCATCTCTTAATTTCTTAGCATCTTGTAATCTCTTGAATCTTTAGCATTCTTTTGAGTTTTAGCATTTTTATTTTATTGTCATTTAGGAAATCCTTCAACACTTTATTCAGGGCTAGTCTATAATATAGAGTTGTTCATCAAAACCTGAGGGCACACTTCACATTCCAGCAAGCTAGAAGGTACAATGGAAATTAGTCATGGAGGATGAAGGACTAGGTGAGCTTGTTTCATTTTGTTCTTTATTTTAATTCCTATGCATTCCATTGATTATTGTGGATTTGATAATATGCATGTGTGTGTTTGCTAACCATCTAATCTTGCAGAAAAATCCTCAGTTACAGTGACTACTTTGAAAATTAATTAAAAACCATATATTCATTAAAAAATTAGTAGAAA
The DNA here is from genome assembly GCA_007115665.2 of Sequoiadendron giganteum. Taxonomy (NCBI): domain Eukaryota; kingdom Viridiplantae; phylum Streptophyta; class Pinopsida; order Cupressales; family Cupressaceae; genus Sequoiadendron; species Sequoiadendron giganteum. The sequence goes on along the minus strand of CM021106.1, from coordinate 332,517,026 downwards.
AATTAGGCATAAACTACATGGTGTTAGTTAATTTTCTAGTGGAGCGATTTTTGAAATACTAAAAAAAATTAACATTTTATGGGGAGCACACTAGATGCTATGTTATATTTTTTGGAACAAAATAGGAGCACTTTAAGTGCTCCCCCTATTTCAACCCCTTAGTCTCCACCATTTAAAAAATAAAATAGTAGTTTAGAAAGTAGATTTAAAGCACTACTACTCTTGTCTTGTCGCATCTTTAAATTTGAGCATGACTATCTTCAATTTCTCCTCTAATATTAGTTTTTACCAATTTCAAGGGGGAAAAAGACCATTTAAGACCCTTTTTGGGTCTCCCATTTTCATGCACATACCTAGTAACCATTATTAGGATTTCAAGATAATAAAAAATGAATTCAAATTTATAAAAAAATTCAAAAATAATCAAAATTTTGATTACCCAATTTGACAAAATGGGTCAATATGATTTACTAATCAAAATAATTGAATGCATAAATTTATAACTTGGAGATGTCTCAGTGGTGGTTGAATTGAAGATTTCAATTTTCATAAGTAATTAATGTGTTAGAAAAAATAGAAGAGAATGTATGCAAAATTACATATAAATATTGTTCTTCTAGACATTTTGTTATGAATATACTGTTGGAAGCTTGTGTTGTCATTGATGTCAACTGACCTTTGTTGTTGCATTGATGTCAACCAATGGAGATGTTTTGATTGGTTGCATTATGTTGTCATTAGTAGTATCACTGATGTCAACCTCTAGTGTTGTTTTGATGAGCATGTGTTGGTGATGTTCAACCTCTTGTGTGGTTGAGATGCTATGAAGGTGTTCCAGATGTTGATTTTGTGCTTTTGGTGCTTTGTTTCCAAGTGATTTTGATAAATTTTGAATAAAAGTGGAAATGGTGTGGTGAAGAGTGTTCAGTGTGACAGAGTGGTATTTAGTGTTTTTCTCCACATTTCTTCATGGCTGAATATTTTCCTATGTGGTTGAAATATGTTGATCAAAGGTGTTCATAGGTGTTATATCCAGAGTTTTAGGTTCTGGATAATTATGCTGAGAAATTTGTGTTCACCAGTGTGTGAACTATGTAAACAGTGTTGTCTGGGAGAAATGGTTTTACTCCACATTTCTTCATGGTCGTGTGGATCTATAAGTGTGCTTGTATTTGTTACACCCCATCTTATTATTACCGATTTACTCTACCTTCACTTGTAAATAGGATGGTAAATGCAACCATGATTTTGATATGATTAATGTGATATTGAAAGAGGTATTATGTGAAAGTGTTGATAAATTCTTTGAAAAAGTAATTATGTTTACATTGATGATGAACATGTATTTCTATATGAATATTCTTAAGTTTACGATGCATATGAATATATTATGAATGTCTAACTACCATTGCAAATGTGCTGAGTTGGTTGCAGGGACAGGTTCATTCCTCTAGGCGGAGGGGAAGTATCACTTAGGAGAAGTGATTGGTCGGATAAACCTAAATAAAACCTATATAAGCTTACACACACACTCCCAGTAGAATGGTTGAGTCAAGTCATAGTGTTGGGAATTGGTAAGTCATTCTTAGCATGATCTCTTTGCATTAGTAAGGGTCATGATAACTATTGAATGCATGCTTAGATGATGTTTCTATGTTTGGAACTTATGAGTCCTTCTGTATATTACTATGCTTGATTGTATGATTGAATGAGTATTTGGGATATATACATATGTTGGCATACATGTACATTGGATATAATGGGATGTACATACAAGTATGATGACATATGTATAGATATGCATATATGTATATAAATGACCAATATAATTCTATTGTGAATATAATCACGTGGTCATAATCATTCATATATTGAATGGATCAATTGACTATCATGTTTCTTTATAATAATATATATATATATATATTTGTGGGTGATCCCACAATACTAGTTTACAATTTTTGGCCAAATTGGACACTGAATTATATTTTTTTAGCTAAATATTCACTTTTGGGCACCTATAGCAGCTAAACCATGAGGAATTTGAACATGATGAAAACTAGTGGTGATTGCATTTCTTTTTCCATCTCCTTCGAAAACTAGTTTTTATCAGTAAACACCATTTTTAAGGAGTAATGTTCATTGTATACAACATAAAAAAATTTCTATGAAGGATACAATTCTAATTTTTTAAATTTAGATTTATAAATATGATATCTAACAAATTCATTTGGTTTCATAGTGTTTTATTGAATATTTTTTCCTTAATCAAGTTTTAAAGTCAAACCAATTAAAATTCAGACATAGGCGGACTGTATAAAACATAAAAAAAAATTGTATGTATCAAAATTCAAAAAAATTTACTGGATCAAGGACATCAATACCTAGCTTGAACATATTTTTCAAAATTTTATTTTGATAATCTACTATTTTTCCACATGTGCCAAACAAAGAATTTGATTTTCGGTGAAAAACCTATGTTTAATGAAACTAAAATAAAAAAATACATAATAAAACCAAAATATATTAAAATTATATTTGATGGATAGCTCGTTCTGAGGACTACCATCATCCAGTTGGGTCTTTGAAGTTTCCTCCATTTTCATCCTCAACTTGAGCTTCAAAAGGAAATTTTTTGCAAAAAAATAGTAGCAGAGGGGGAGAAAGGAGAAAAAGGGGTGTTCGATCGAACCATTTCTCACTCAAACCCCCCTAAACCCATTCGCTTGAATGGGGGTTTGAGCGAACCATGGTTTGATTGAACACATTCAAAATAATGTTAAAAAATGTTGGTCGGTTGGTTCGAGCGGACTCTTGGTCGATGAATCCATTTTAATTTTATTTTTTTCCCATATGCATATAAATTCTAGCAATTTCACCTTAGTGTGCAATAGGTACGCCGAAGAAGTGTGAAAGGTCAATTAGGATAAATTTTGGTCTATTTTTGTATACATTTATGTAGTACATGAGGTCAATTGGTAGGCCATTTAGCAAATGATGTTGTTTGAGGTCTCAATTGAAAAGTGAGAGCTTCAAATAAACTATGCATCCATTTATAGGGATCCAAACATGATTGCAATAAAACCTTTGAATCAAGAAGATAATTAGGCTCCATTACCAATAGGATCATGTTATGTTTGCAATAAGGAGAGAGGGAGAGAGAGAGGGAGAGGTAGGGATAGAAAGAGAGAGATATAGGGGGGAAGAGTGTGTGTGAGAGAGAGGGGGGGTAAGGAGATAGAGATAGATAGGAATATAGAGATAGATATGTAGATTGAGGAGGAGAGAAGGAGAGAAGGAGAGAAGGAGAGGGAGAGATAAAGAGAGAGAGAAGAGAAGGATATATAGAGAGGGAGACATGTCTAGAGATAAAGGGGGGGAGAGGAAAATAGATGTAGAGATGAAGAAAGAGTGAGAGAGGAAGAGGGATACAAATAGATAGAGAGATATAGATAGATCTTGAGAGATAAATACAAAGAGAGATAGGGAGATAGAGAGGGAGAGATAGAGAGGATGAGATAGAGAGATATAGAGGGAGAGGAAGAGGGAGAGATAAAGATATATAGTGATAGAGAGATAGAGATATAAGGAGATATAGATAGGGGAGGATATGGAGAGAGAGACAAAGAGATAGAAAAACAAAGAGAATTAGAGATAGGTAAATAGAGATGGTGAGAGGGAGAGAGAAATAGGGGGAGATAGAGAAAGGGATAAATAAGTAGGGGGAGATAGAGATATATGGGAAGATAAAGAGAGAGAGAGATCTATGGGAAGAGAAAGGGAGAGAGAGAGGTAGAGATAGATAGATATTTAGGGGGATAGGGAGGGAGAGATGGGGAGAGATAGAGAGGGGGGGAGATAGAGAGAAAGGGAGATAAAGGGAGAGAAATAGGTAGAGGATAGGTAGAGAAGAGGGGGAGAGAGGGAGAGAAAGCTCAATATATATAGAGGGAGAGGGAGAGACATAGAAAAGGAGGGGGAGTTAGAGGGGGAAGAGCGAGAGAGAGGGGTAAGGAGATAGAGATAGATAGGAATATAGAGATGGAGAAGGAGAGGGAGAGGGATAGTGAGAGGAGAGAAGGAGAGGGAGAGATAAAGAGAGAGAGGAGAGAAGGATATATAGAGATGAAAGAGATAAATATATAGAGAGGGATAGAGAGGGAGATAGATGGATGGATAGAGAGATTGAAATATAACCTTTGAATCAAGAAGATAATTAGGCTCCATTACCAACAAGATCATGTTATGTTTTCAATAAGGAGAGAGAAAGAGAGAGAGGGAGAGGTAGGGATAGAAAGAGGGAGAGATAGAGGGGGGAAGAGAAAGAGAGAGAGAGGGGTAAGGAGATAGAGATAGATAGGAAGGTAGAGATAGGTATGGAGATGGAGAAGGAGAGGGATATGGAGAGAAGGAGAGAAGGATAGGGAGAGATAAAGAGAGAGGGGAGAGAATGATATATAGAGATGGAAGAGATAAATATATAGAGAGGGACAGAGAGGGAGATGGATGGATATAGAGTGAGACATGTCTAGAGAGATATAGAGGAAGAGGGAGAGGGAGAGATAAAGATATATAGATGGTGAGATGTAGTAATAGAGAGATAGAGATATAAGGAGACATAGATAGGGGAGGATATGGAGAGAGAGACAAAGAGATAGACAAACAAAGAGAATTAGAGATGGTGAGAGGGAGAGAGAAATATTGGGAAATAGAGAAAGGGATAAATAAGTAGGGGGAGATAGAGATATATGGGAAGAGAAAGAGAGAGAGATTTATGGGAAGAGAAAGAGAGATAGAGAGATATATGTGACTTTATCTCTATCTATGTCTCTCTCCTATGTCTCTCTTTCTCTTTTCCTTTGTCTATTTTTCTCTATCTACCTCACTATCTCTACCTCTTTCTTTGTCCCTATTTATTCCTATATATCTCTACCTATCTCTCTATATCTCTTTGTCTCCCTGTTTATCTCTCTATTTATATTTATCTCCTCTCTCAATCTCTATCTCCATATTTGTTTCTCTCTCTTCTCTCTTTTTTTATCCCTATCCCTCTTTTTATCCCTTTATTTCTATCTTTGTTCCCTTATCTTTATCTATCTTCATATTTTTCTCCTCCTTTGTCTCATTTTCCCCCCTCTCTTGCTCTCTTTCTCTTTTTTCCCTCTCCACCTATCTAAATATTATCTCTATATCCCTCTCCCTTTTCGCTTCTTTTCTCTTTCTCTCTTTCTCTCTCTATATGTTTGTCTTCTTAAGTGTGCAATGGGTACATTGAAGAGGTCTTAAAGGTGAATTATCACATCCTTAATCAAATGACATGCTACCTTGAGCATAACTCCCCAAGGACACATGTCATCCTTGGATTGTTGACATGAAATGACCAATCAAAAGTTAGTTTCCATTTTCTCTCTCTATTTTCCCATTTATCTCTTATATTTCTCTCTCGTGCTCTATTTCTTTGTCTATTCCTTTCTCTTTCAATCTCTCTCTCTCTATCTATCTCTCTCTCTATCTATCTATCTTAATTTTTCTCCTTCTCTCATTCTCTATCTTTTGAATTTTTCTCTTTATTAGCCGATAGGCTACATATATTGTGAGATTTGAGGCTGAAATAAGTCTCATGCCTACAAATCACTATTGAGTCATTGGAAAACAAGTTTCAAATTCCATTTAATGGTAAACCAACTACATTTTAATGGTAAAATCCTTTAAATATTAGTTAAAAGCCTCCAAAATCTGACTTTTCACATAGAAGTCATATAAATATTGATTTGGTAGCTGGATGGGAACATTCTATTTCCATTTGTAATATTTTTTGTCAATTTTATGGCAACTTTCTTTTTTTATTTGCATTGATTTATGTTTTAAATCTATGTACAAATATTTTATAATTAGATAATACTTAATTTCTTTAAAGAAAAAATCTAGATATGTCTGAATTTATTTCATTCCATTATTTAACACTTATTATTAATTGTTTAATTACACCACATGCAACTAGGATTTGCAGCACATCTAAAACACATACTCTCTAACATATTAACATACATTTAGTTTTCTATTGGTGTATTCCTTGAACCTCCTTTAGGTGCAAGTGCTAGTATATATACCTCTCTCTCTATAGAATTGTCTCCCCCTCTATAATAACTTTTCTAGCTATAAGTGGAGTTGAAATTTCAAATGAAATACAAGATTCTTGAACTTAAGAATTCCATGAAACAAATATAAGTTGTATATAATTGTAATTTAGGCAAAATGATTTTAAAAAAATTCACTAGGTTCCAAACAAGTATTGAAAGCATATATATGAGTTTACATGAAAGCAAAAAAAGTGAGAGATGATGCTATAAGTGTAGTTGAAATTTCAAATGAAATAAAAGATTCTTGAACTTAAGAATTCCATGGAACAAATATGTACATATAATTGGAATTTATGCAAAATGATTTTAAAAAACTTCACTAGGTTCACAAATACAATTGGAAATAGATGATAAGGAATTTAGGCAAAATGAGTTTAAAAAACTTCACTAGATTGAACAAGTATTGCATATGAGTTTAGAAATGCAAGAAAAAAAAGTGAGAGATGATGCTATAAGTGGAGTATCTAACTTTTTCAAATGAAATCAAAGATTCTTGAACTTAAGAGTTCCATGGAACAAATATGTACATATAATTGGAATTTAGGCAAAATGATTTTAAAAAACTTCACTAGATTGAAGAACTATTGCATATATGAGTTTACACATGCAAACAAAAAAAGTGAGAGATGATGAGCTATAAGTGGAGTTGAAATTTCAAATGAAATCAAATATTTTTGAACAAGTACTTAAATTCCATGGAACAAATATGTATTTGGAAATATCTACTCAATTTAAGGGTCCCAATGTGTTTCAACCACTAATTTGTGTCCAACCAAACTTATAATACTTGTCATCAACATGTATTATAAGTAACTAAAACAATCCAGAGTTCAAATAAGTTACTATAAGTTCTCACTTGAACATGTATACATGTACAAGTGAACTTGAAATTCATGGATATAATCTAACTCAAACATTATGTTTCAGCCCGCTCTTCAATAACATGTAATTTTTTTTGATGATCATCACTATCTAGTCTCCATTTTTTTCGTCCACGTGCATGTGGAATTGCATGAAGATGTAGGATGGTAGCAATTATTAAGTGACTATATTGATATACCTTGTTATCAGGTTGATAGTCAACAAAATGAATCCCATGTTGAGCAACTTTGACTTGTTTTAGATATATCCCTTGTAGTACAACAAAACCTGCACGGTAAACATGAACTTGAGTAAGACATGTGAACATGTACAACATTTTCCTGCTCAAGGTTTGTACAATATATATTTAATTTTTTTAATGTAATGTACATATGTACACAATGTATATATATAATTTTAAATTCAAACTCGCCTATGGTAAATAAAATTCCATCGCTTGTTTCAGGTTGTGTTAGCTTATTCCCCTCTTCTATGCAATGTAGTAAATAATAGCTAACACCTACTATGTTTCAAGGATCTGCTATGATTGCAAAAACATCTCTTGTACACCAAATTTACACAATTTAAAAAAATAAAAATAGAAATGTCTCTAGAATTTAAAGATTATTAAATATATATAATATTTAAATTATTGAAAACTTACACATGTACCTTTTCTAACCAATCCTGAAATATGGTCATAATCAATTGAAATCAAAGGAATATCTTGAAATATTTCTTCCTCATTTTCATTATATGTTTTTGAAATGAACAGTGGCACCATATCCCATTTCCTAACATATCCAAGTTATTGGTTGTTGCATGCATGATATTTTTCCGCAATGCACTTAGTGCAGAAATAAGAGTAATCCCTCATGTATAATGTCCATCCAGGATGACTGTCTGAACTCATAACACAATGCAAAGATCTTTTTGTGTCTACCCTCTTGCATCCATGCATCGATCTTCTGTACACACCTAGATACATGTACAAAAACAAACTTATGTGAACAAACATGTATATATATATAAATTTTAAATTTAAATAAATTCAAAATTTTGAAAATGTAATTTATACATACCCGATATCTCTCAAAACACTCTATGTGGAATGTTTTGGTTTTTTCTTGAAGATGTTCTGACCTCATTTGATGCAAAGTGTTTCTTACACCATTCATTAACATCATGTGTACCATCTATATGATCTCCCAAATAACTCATTTGATGCTTTCTTAAAGTAGATTTGATGCAAGCTCTTGCACCATCATGCTCACCCTTTCCATGTCCACTCTCAAAGAAACTCCAAACATGTGGTATTTTATAAATTTTATCATATCTAGATAGTTCATAAAAGGGTCATGATGATTTGAATTGTGACACACATCCATTTGACCATACAAAATGCTTTTCAAATTTTACACCCCTGCTTCTCAAATTATCAAAAAAAATTGTAAAGCGATGTTGTCCAAAATTTGGGTCATGCTCTTTATCATCACTAATATAAAAGTGATATTTTTTGGGTGAACCCACATAAGTGGTGAACACTTTTGTGGAGGAAGGGAAAAGTCAATTTTTCCCTCTACACAAAATAAAGGGGTTCGGCCGAACCAAACTGTTCGCCCGAACCATGTGTTCGGTCGAACCCTATTGACTTATGTGCGAAAATAATAAAATAAAGGGGTTCGGCCAAACCCCCTTAATAGAGATTAAAGAAACAAAAACCCTGTCATTTTCACCAAGCGGCGAACAGTGACAGAGGCGTGCGGCGAACAAGGTGTGTGCGGTGAAGAAAAAGCAAGCACAAACACTTCACCTTCAAGCGAACCGGCGAAGAAGCAACCTGTATCACCCTCCAACACATCCTCTCAGGTTGGTTGCACTATTCCATAGCTCATTTTGGTGCAAAATTCGTGGATTTGTTTGAAAGTTTCTAAAGCATTTTCAACAAATCTATTATCTAGAACTTAGAAGAATATGAATAGTTGAGTATACAATCCATTTTTGTATTCAATCCATTTTTGTATATGCAATTCCAATGGACAAAGAAGGAAAAGACAGTTAAACAAGGAAGGTATACAATCCATTTTTGTAGTCAAGCATAAACAAGATCTTCTCACAACCTTCAACAAAAAATGATGAATTGAATTATTGGTTTGGTAAGATTAACTTTATAAAGAAATTTGAAATAGGTTTTGTAGAGATAATGAGGCCACTAAATGCCAAGATGATGAAATATGCAAAAATATAGTGGAAAATGTAAGCTAAGGCATTTTAATAAATCAAGAAATCATTTTTTGAATCCCCTATATTGGTTACAAGCCAAAACTATTCTAAACTATTCTACATATACTCATTTTCATTTGACCACATTGTACAACCATTCTTACTCAAATGAGAAACCTAGGAAATGAAAGGCATGTAGCCTTCATGAGTGTATCATTCAAAGATGCAAAGATAAATTATCCAAATTTGAAGCAAGATTATGCTTTAGTGTGAGTATTGATTAATTTTTAATTACATTTTCAATAGTAAAGTAGTTGTTGTAGTCTTTGACATGTAGTAGTAAAGGACTTTCTTAGTAGAATAAATCAAGAGAAAAATGGACCACTATATTATAATAATTTGACATATAAAACATGCCTATGAAGTTGGCCAAAAATAGAAATTAATTAAACTCATAACACAAGTTGATCTAGGTTGATCACACCAATATTATGTAGATGATGTGATAACAAAGGATGATTCATATGCTAATAAAACTAATTATTTTATGAGTAATTAATTCCTTATATATATTTAAATACTAGTTAAAATACATCTTTTCACCTTAAAATGAAAAAGCTACATGTGATTATAGGAGGCTTATTACAAATAAATCATGAAGGAATCTAGACTTAAGGTGATTGAGTAAGGAAGAGGTAGAATGGCTATTGAATTTTTATTATAATTTCCTCTTTTACATTTTTTGCAAATATCTACTCGATGATGTCCCCTACAAGTTCAAGATGCTTCAATTTCTAAAAATTAAAAAAATATTCTATGTGTGAAGTTGTGTTGGTCATTTTCATGAATTTCTATCAATTACCATATTGTTATTTTGATGGATTTGCATACCAATATTTCATCTCTACCATCTCCATTTTTCTTTTTCCATTGGTCTATTGGGCTTCATCCTCAAAGTATAACCTTTCAACTAATCTTGATAATCCACTTTCAACCTTTGTTAAATTTATCTAAGTATGGATTCTATTGGACTTCAATTTTTTTTGCGGTTGTCATGCTAGTAATCCAATCCTTAGTGTTTCTTAGTGACCTAGAATATTTTCTATTTCTAGAGTGTTTGGCTTGACCCTCCATTCAAACCATTCTTGTCTCCATATTCTTTGACCCCTCTTAGCTCTATTGTATTCAAGTGTTATATTTTCTAGGATTTTAGACTTGGTTATATCCTACCATACCACTCCCTTTTAAACTTAAAAATCCCAATCCATTTTAATCCAAATGTCTAAGTATTTTTGCACCAATTTTTTCATCTTTCAACCATCATGTCATTTCAATCATTCCCCAACAACTTCACAATCTTATTATTTGTATTTAATCCTTGTAGTATTGGGAATTTAGTCTTTCTAATCCTTAAGTACCATCCCTTTCTAACCCCTATTATCTTGATCCTCTACTAGTAAAAAAAATCTTGTGTTTTAGAGTTCTAGAATTGATTCCATGCGTCTAAATTTTTATCCATCTTTTATTTCACAATGTGAAAATCATGATAATTCCATCTTTATATGATGCTAACATCATCAATTTTTAGAGTTACCTATTGAGACATACCTACTAACATCATCTTTTCATTCTCCAAAAAATAAAAATATATAAAGCTAGAGGATTCGACCTTATTTTTCCCTAGTATATTATTTCATACTCCCACAAACCCCAACACCTAGTTGAATACTTTTCCTATCTTTTAGAGTCAAACATTTGGCCTTTTATATTTTTATAAAAAAATTAAGGTCATATAGATACATTAATCTCAACATCTCGATGATTTGTCCTTTATTAAGGTCATATAAGAAACCTTTTATTATAATTGTGTATTATGGACCTCCATTTTTATTTAAGTTTTTTTATGGATTCATGGAATCTTTGAGTTTGTGTTTTTTGTTCTTTATATTAATTATTTATTAGTTTGCATCTAAGACGTGCTATAAAATTATGTTACACTATGTAGTTCATGCTAGGATGAGAAAAATTTCTAAAATAATGTGGGGAATTTAAATTGATTGTGGATTATCAATTAGGGTGCATCATTGGGGTAAAAGGGAATTTGAGAGTGTAAGCTCTAAATGATAAATCCAAGTGCATTAGACTGATTTGAATGTTAGTATTTTATTCAATTCATTAAGGTTTCATGTATTCAAGATAAATTTGATAGTTGAGGGTTGGACATTCTATTCATTTAGAAAGAATTTATAAAAATATATACGTTAGTGTCATATTATAGTGAAGTAGGTTTTATTCCACCATCCATAAATTTAGTAATATTTAAAGCTATTAAATCCCTAGAGAGTGTTATTCAATACATAGTATTTGTATAGGATTTTATATGATACTATATAAATATTAGGTAAATTATTATTGTGATAAACAAAATATATATATATATATATATATATATATATATATAGGGATGAGTAGCTTGCTTATATCTAGAGTCACATCATTTGAACTAACTACCAAATTAGAGATCTCTTATACTAAATTAGTTGTGTTCCTATATTTAAGATCTCTAGGAAATAAACTTCCAAACTTAGTAAGGCTCAAAGAAGAGGAGGAGGCTTTATCCAAGTCATTCTATCTACTCTAATTTTTCTCCCCCTTAGTCTAAATATATAGGCTACTTCCCCATTGCCTACATTATTCCTAGATTGGGACATTATGGTAGATTTCCTTAATATCTAGATGGTTGCAAGAAAAATACCCAACATCACATCCTCTACAAAAAATAATTCAATTAAAATTTTAAGATATCCATCTTCAAAACATCAAGTTATCTGTACTTTGTACATTACATTAGGCAATATTCCAATTATTCTCTATTTATTCCTCATAAAGAGAAAACTTTAGATAATGAAATCTATAATGACATCATATTCTATGAGTCAAATTTTGAGCATACTTACTATTGTGGGATTGATGTACTTGCCTCTCTTGATTGATATTCTAGTGTACTCACCACTATTTTCATGATTCCCAATATATTTTGGTTTTGTAAAGAGAGAAAAATAGTGTTCAAACTAAGAACATTCTTTTAGTGGACCTCACATGATGATAGGATCTAAGGCACTTCTCATCACAAAAAATCTCCATCTTGGATCCAATTCTAGACTCTCATACACTACACCCCCAAGATTAAGAAAATGACTCATACATCATTATATAGAGTAAACACATTTCAAAATATATAAAGTCGCCATTTCTATAGGAGCATATGTTGAGCATATGTGGAGCATATGTGAAATTATCTAGATTAGTAGTCTTAATGAATTTATTCTAATCATTTTTTGTTCTTACATAATCAAAATCATTGAAAGAGAGAAAAATAGAACCATAACATAGTGATAATCAATAAATTTTGCTACAACTATCAAAAAAAAAAAAAAGAGAACTAGATATCTTCAATAGCAATAAATGAATTAATACTTAAGTTATGAGGATCACAAGATTGCCAACTAGGGTCCTACTCTTGTGGATCTTGCTATAGTACAACTTAACAATAAAATTCCTCTAGCATTTCCAAATCTCTCTATCCCTTCACCTCCTATCATGCCACTAAATATTATTACAATATATTGAACTTCAAAACATCACACTATGCACTTTGTAGATTATATTAGTTACTATTCTACTAAGTATTTATTTATTCCTCATCAAGAGAAAACTTCGTACAATGAACCACATAATGACATTATTCACACAATTCCTCCACATGAAGAAGGTAGCCCACCTTTTAAAAAAATCCAAATACAAGGTATAACCTTCTCTGCATGTATTCTACTAAACCAATATGAATACACAAGCATTAAATTGAGTTAATCAGTATAATTATTTGACCAAATATTGATTTTTTGAACCTTTATAATACCAATGTTTTCTTGTAATAACTCAAAAAATTATTGAAAACAATATTGTACATACTATGACGAATGATATTGATCATCACTAACATGTAAAAATTGTCCTCCCTAACTATCTTCTTATTTTGTTTTTTACTATTAGGGGCATGCCTATATGTGATGTGAACAATAATAGTTTATCTGAATAGAATTGTAATATTAATATGATTCAACTTCTTTTTGTGGCTGCAACGTGTAATTTTATATAAAATTGACTATAGATCTATAATAGTTCCAATTAGGAAAAATCCTTGCACACCTTGACTTGTTGATCTAACCATCAAGAATAGTGGCTATGTATTGCATACTTATAAAAAATATTCTTAAAATCAGAAATAAAATTAGCAGTGCTTCTCTTGTGACCAACTCACATCTAGAATCTTCACCTCCACTCTTCAAATTGTATTTTACTATCTCATATCTCTTTTTCTCAAACATTTTATTTCCCAGATCATTTTTCTTCCATCATGGGTATGTATGATATAAACTTTGATAACCCACCACATTGTAAACGCTTCTCATTTAAACACATTTTTACAAAAATTACAATCATTGTATCTAACACATTAAAATAAATCTAATAAGTCCTTAGATAAATTTGGTATTTTAATTGTACCACACTCTTGTAAAATTTGGTTAGTATTCTAATTCAAAAGGTCCTCTCTCTTCTTATGTAACTTGGAGATACAATGACTTTCATTTTTTTATGTGTGTTATCAATTTTATTAATATTATCAACAATTGGATCATGGAGTATAATTTTAATATCATGGGGTTCATTTCTACATTATTCAAAAATATTTCTAAATTTGAATTCTTATTTTTCTATGATGTTACTCTTTTCAATAGGTGTTTCATAACATTTTGCAACATTTTCGCTTTCATGTTCAACATTTTTATTTTCAATGTTAAGTAATAATGTTTTCCCTTTATTACTAGTTGAAGGAAATAAATCTTAGATGCAACCTTTATCAATGTTTTTAAAATTGTCTTTAATGACACATTTTGTTCTAGAGCGCACATGCACATTTGTAAATTTAAATTTTATAATTGTTTTAGATTATGTTTTTTGTGCAATCTAGTAATGTGAATGTTTTGATTATTAAAAACTATGATAGATGTTGAACATGTTTTGTGTTAATTGTATGGAAATATTATTGATGAGTAGATGAATTATTAGAACTGTTTTAGATTTCTATTCCTTATATCTAGATATATTATTTAAACTAAGGTCTCATTGCTCCTTTAGGTACACATACATACATAACATGGATATTGCAGATGTTCCACCTCCAAAATCTTTGTTTGCAAATACCACTAATGAGATTAATAAATTGAAAGACTCATTAGCACAAAATGCAAACCCAGGGATACATTCTAAACCATGCATGTCAATATTGCATAGTCTTGAAAAACTAAGAGATGAATTTCAGAGGAAAAATGCATTTTCTCCAGATAGAGTAGCTGCTATTCTTTCCCGCATGGGGGAAGAAGTACATGGTGAGGTTCCCCTTAAACAAAGACAAGATAGTGTGACCAAAGAAATGATAAAAACCAATTGTTTTCCATTTTATCAAAGTACACGTAAGGTTAGGGGATACCAGGTCACTAGATGTGTTGATCGTGATATGGCCTCATTGATCTACCCACGATTTCTCGCAGCACATGGTCAATACCCAAACAATGACCATATTCCATTATATTTTGTTCAGCAGTTGTATGCTGAGGTCCATTTGGGCCTCAAAGTCAACTACCTAGACATTCCACCATATGCTGGTCAGGGGCATGGCAGGATTGCTGACAGACCCACTTATCGTTGAGCAGATAGACTGACCCCAATGTTTAGGGTATTGGTTGGTGAGAGGTCTCTTGTTCTCACCCCAGCTCTAGCCCCCATAGCAGATGAGGTTGTCGTTGCTTCCCAAAAGGAAGTAATTGATATTATAGGTGACATTGCAGCTGCCACCACTAGGATATCTACTGATCGTGTAGGTTAGTATTTGATGTCTAGACATCCTCGACCCACACCATCTTCAGCATAGTGGACCACCATGGATCCTTTCACATTAGCAGGCATCCCTACTCCCACAGAGCTTGAGGCACTTACAGGAGATATGGCACACAAGACTCTACATTGTTTGGCTGAGGAACTCTTGGAGGCATATGCTTTCATTGCATTAGAATATGGGATCTGTATAGAGCATGTTAGAGATTGTTTGGCACGTGGAGGTCATTCACTTCCAGGATCCCATCACTCTCAACCCAGCACTAGTGCACATTAGGATCCACCATCTGATCATCCGATAGCTTCACAGACTATGGGTTTTATTGAGATATTGGTTGGTTCTGGTTTGTTATCGCCGATGCCATCTCACCTACATAGTCCTCTCCACTCATCATTTTTGGTACGACATGAGATAGATCAAATGGATGCAAATATTGGTTCGTCGCTTGACCGTATAGTTGATATGGTGGAGGCGACTGTTTCAGAGGACTCAACTCATCTGATATCAGATGATGTGCATGTATGTGTGCATGTGCATGTTTCAATTCCTTTTTAATTATTTTTAAATTTTAGTTTTAATTTAACTAGATATTCATGTACTGATATATATGAGTTTATATATTTGTAGGTGGACATACCTAATGTCACTCCTAGCCTTGTTCCAGATTGTGTACATCGACTTGACTCTATGGATGAATCTGATGCTAGTGGACATGTGAGTTTTAAATTTTTATATATACATGTGTATATGTACATGAATATGTACATGCATAGATCTAGATACATATTTAATATAAATTATATGTATTTAACACATTTTGTACACCATTTTATTTGCAGGGCTCAGCACATCCATCAGAGCAGGACCGTTCTCATTCAGATGGTCGTTCGACTAGGAGTCAACATTCATATTAGGCCCTGCATATTAGATGTATTTTCTTATATGATGATCTTTCTAGTATTTGACTTTTGAATATCTCTAATTTACATTTGCTATATATGATGATTTTTAGTATTCGACATTTCCTTATATGATGATCTTATATGATGATCTTTAGTATTCCATATTCGATGATCTCTAACTTACATTTTCTTTTATGATATACATACATTTGGAACTTTGCTTATGACATGTTACATGTTTATACATTGATCAGTATTGATATGTTTACATGTTTATATGATATATGTATACATTTGCTTATATTCAATATACATACATTTTCTTATTTGATGATCTCTTACAACTTACATTTCCTTATATGATATATTCATTTGATCTCTCTAGAGTAGAATTTTAGGAAACGAATTCCACTTTATAATTAAGTTCATTCATGTTGATCACAGTAAATATTTTGCACACGCATGCCCATGTTGAATAAATTATAGTAAGCAATCAAAAATTATAAAATAAATGACTCCCAAGCTCAAGTAAACTAATGATATTTTATAAATGAGTGTATTGAGTTGAGTCTATAATTTATTAACTTCAAGGACATGTTCTTTTAGTTTAAAATTTGATAAAAATGATGAAATTAAAATCTTGATAGAAAGTAAGAACAAATAAACAAATAAATTTTATTCTTTGAAACATTAAGAAAATTCAATTCAAATTATACCTCTATTATCTTTTTGACTTGTAAAAAAATTCTAAAATTACTAGATATGTTGCATATCTATACATTAAATAACAACAAACTCCACAATGAAATAACTTGTTTGATTACCGCTTGATTCATTTAAGCTAGTATTTAGGGAACATGAATAAGAACTATGGTAAAAAACTATTATTTAGTGAACATGAATAAGAACTATGGTAAACAATTGGAATCTTTCTTAAAGAGTTTCAAATTCCTATTCTTATCGTCACTAACATGCAAGCTGTTATAAATGATCAAAGCCCTCTTCCCTATTAATATATATCTAGATAAATATATATTTTTCACAAGAGAAGCCTCAAATTGATCTATATAAATATAGGGTTTTGTCCTAGGAATATACCTAATAGGAAATAGGAAGATGAAATCATGTGTCCATGTTATGACTTGATAATAATCTCCTATATGATGCAATGATTCAATAAAGTTCATAATTTAAATTAAAAAAATATTTAAATATAGATACTTGCAATAATATTTAACATGTTACATTTCAATAGAGAAATTAATTAACTATAATTTATTAACCATCTTGATTAAATATATACAACTATATACATAAATACAATATTATATTGAAGATATAAATAAATAAACATGCTAGATTTGGGGGATCATTGAAACTAAAACTAAATTTTCTTCTACTCCCACCATCACTCTTCCAATGAATTTTTTTATGGCAAGGTTTGCACATTATGTACATAACAAGTACCTGAATTCCATGGAACAAATATATAATTGGAAATATCTACTCAATTTAAGGTTCTCAATGTATTTCAACCCCTAATTTGTGTCCAACCAAATTTAAAACACTTGTCATCAACATATATTATAAGTAAAGTTCTAAAACAATCCAAAGTTCAAACAAGTTACTATAAGTTCTCGTCTTGAACATGTATGTACATGTACAAGTGAAATTGAAAATCATGGATATAATCTAACTCAAACATTCTAGTTCAACCCGCTCTTGAATAACATGTAAATTTTTTTGATGGTCATCACTATCTAGTCTCCATTTTTTTCGTCCGCATGCATGTGGAACTGCATGAAGATGTAGGGCAGTAGCGATTATAAGGTGACTATATTGATATACCTTGTTATCAACTTGATAGTCCACAAAATGAATCCTATGTTGAACAACTTTGACTTGTCTTAGATATATCCCTTGCACAACAATAGAACCTGCACGGTAAACATGAACCTGAGGTAATACATGTGCATGTGTACAACATTTGCATGCTCAAGGTTTGTACAATATATATTTAATGTTTTTAAGATAATGTACACATGTACACAATGTATATATATATAATTTTAAATTCAAACTCACCAGTGGGAAATAAAATTCCATCGTTTGTTTCAAGTTATGTTAGCTTATTCCTCTCTTTTGTGCAATGCAGTAAATAATAGCTAACACCTTCTATGTTTTCAGGCTCTGCTATAACTGCAAAAACATCTCTTGTACACCAAATTTACACAATAAAATTCTAAAAAAATTAGAATTGTCTTTAGAGAAGTTAAAGATCATTAAATTTATATAATATTTACATTATTGAAAACTTACACATGAACCTTTTCTAACCAATCCTGAAATATGGTCATAATCAATTGAAATCAAAGGAATGTCTTGAAATCTTTCATCCTCATTTTCATCGTATGTGTCTGAAACGAATAGTGGTACCATATCCCATTTACTAACGTATTCAAGTTCTTCATTGTTGCATGCATGAGAGTTTCTTGCAATGCACCCAGTGTAGAAACAAGAGTAATCCCTCGTGTATAATGTCCATCCAGGGTGACTATCTGAACTCATAACACAATGCAAAGATCTTGTTTTTTCTACCCTCTTGCATCCATGCATCGATCTTCTATCCACACCTAGATAAATGTAATTGCAACAAACTTATGTGAACTTGAACATGTGTATATATATATGTGTGTAAATTTTAAATTTAAATAAATTTATTTTTTAAAAATGTAATTTATACATATCCGATATCTCCCAAAACACTCTATGTGGAATGTTTCGGTTTGTTCTTGAAGATGTGCCGACCTCATTTGATGGAAAGTGTTTCTTGCAACATTCAACAACATCATGTGCATCATCTATATGATCTTTTGAATAACTCATTTGATGTTTTCTTAAAGCACATTTGATGCAAGCTCTTGCGCCATCATGCTCACCCTTTCCATTCCCACTCTCAAAGAAACTCCAAACATGTGGTATGTTGTAAATTTTATGATATCTAGAAAGTTCATAAAATGGCCATGATGATTTGAATTGTGCAGCACATCCATCTGACCATACGAAATGTTTTTCAAATTTTACACCCCTGCTTCTCAAATTCTCAAAAAAACATTTTGTAAAATAATTTTGTACAAAAAGTGTGTCATGCTCTTTATCATCACTAATATAAAAGTGATATTCTTTCTTGATGGCTCATTGTTCATTTGTACTCTCAACACCATCCAATTCCAATTGTTCATGTCGATAACACACATGAACCATAATAGTGACTTGCTTTGAAAAGTAATATTCTGATTGAATCTCTTTTTGATGTACAAAAGAGTAATTTTCTGCAAAGTCAACTACTGATAGAATTGTTCCAAGTGGGAAAGTATCTCTTAATGTTTGAAATTGATGTGCTTTCCACTTATCATAAAATGAATGTTGTATGTATGGTTGTATCAATTTTTTAAAATCTTCCATAAATTTCCCAATAGGTATCTCCTCTTCTACATAGTTTAACCTTGTGGATTCTTTCCCAAAATTTGTTTTAAACTTTACATACTTGTAACTCTTGCAATTTACTGTCTGACTCAGGTCAGCATTTTCATTTGTTGAAGGAAATTTAGCCAAATTTCCACATGTTTCATAGAGTCCTTTTATGCATTTTATTTGAAGTCCATTTTCATGATCACATAATAGATCCTTTATGAACAAACTTACCTATTTAGGAGGTGCCTTTTGAAAACCATATCTTTCTTCTCTCATCTTTTGAAACCCCTGATAGTAGAGATCAAATTCAATGTGATAACGACAACAACAAGTTTCAAAAAACTTGTTTATCTTCACATAGTATGGATTTAACCTTTCAAACATTGTTTGCCCAATCTTTATATGAGGATACATATTACAAAAGTTCATATACATCTCAAGGTATGTTATGTCTAGCCAATGTTTAATATGTTCTTCATAAATACTAGGTCCAATCCTGTGCCTCATAACATCTCTAGTATTTGTGGTGTAAAAGGGGAACGGATGGAACAATCACAATTCCATGCTCCGGGTCTCACCTCAGCAATTCCCTTTGGTGGCTCTCTCCACCAACTCAACCTATAGGTCCTGAATCAAATGCAGTTACCCCTGGTTCTACTGGCCATCTCCTCTTCCATCCATGTCACACAACACAACCAAAACTCAGTGCTTTGCCTTTGCTTCACCCTTGACCCTTAATCAACCCTAAAGGCCAAATACTCACAAAGCTCAACTAGATACTTGCAGGGGTGTAAAGATGTGTTGTCATTCTCCCTAGCATTCCATTTGGTCTCTTGAACAACCACTAACTCCATTCCATCATCGTTTCTTCCAAACCCTCACTTAGGTTTTCAAAGCAACAAGCCTAGAGTCTCTTTTTAGCCCTCCTAGCCCGAGAAAAATGGAATTTTCACAAAACTTGTCCAAAGAACTCCAAACCTTTATAGGATTTGCTTGGTCCTGATACCAACCTCTACAAGATTCCTCAGGTCTCATGCCTTATCTGGCCGTACATAGGTCGCTTCACCAAATTTAGGAAAATGTAGGGTTTTGTTGCCATTTCCTGGCCACCCGGTTGGACTGTCAAAGAGTTCACCACCCAAATGGCCTGTTGGGACCTCCTCCTTCATATCAAACCTTCATAGGACCCCCTTCCAACTTTCTACCATGTGGATTAGCAAGGTGAGGTCGCCCCTGCAAGTTATGTGCTTTTTAGCACTATCCTTCCTAGTAGGGCAAATTCCTGACCACTCGGTTGGACTATCAAAGAGTTTGCCTAGAAAACGGACTATTGGGACCTCCTCCTTGGTACAAGACCACTTTGAGACCTCCTTCCACACTTCTACCATGGGGTTTGTCCTGGAGAAGTCATCCCTACAAGTTATGTGCTTTTTAGCACTATCCTTCCTAGCCGGGCATTGCCAAGCTCGCCTAGGAAGTGACTTACTCGACCCCTAAAGACTCCTAGACCTAACCTATGTACAAGAATGGAGCTTAGCCTCATTCCCCTTAGACTATACACCAGGTATAGAGAAAGATAGAGGTCTAAGACTCCATGGTTGATAGCTACCAGACTGATCAACAATGGAAAGAAAATAAAACTTAACTAAGAACAAGCTATGAAATAATGGAAATGCTTAACTACTAACCACACAAAGCTTTGAAAAACAATTACATCTCATTCCACACGTATCTAGATACCTGATTACACCATTAATACACTACCAATAACTCAAAAATAGAAAATTAACCAATTACTCCTACTGCTCTTATTTCTCCTTCATGAAATTTTCAAGATTACAAAACTCCAAATGCCTTCCAACCTTCACACAGGTCGAGGCAATCCTTAAATAGGTTTCCTAGATGGTAACCACCTCCTTGGTCATACATGTTAGTTACAAGGTGGCAAAAGTGCAAAGTGTTCCATTTTGCCACCTTTTGCCAAGTTCCTAGAACTAACAAAGTGAGTAACTAAACTCCTAACCTTTGCCACTCCGGATAGCTTATAAGCACTCCTTATTCCTAACCTTCTAACACAATGCAATGGTCAACATGACCTTATTAAATTCAAACCAAGTTCACAAACCTTTTCTATACCTAGTGTTTCCTAGGTGTTCTTCTAGTCTTCTAGGTGCTCCTGCACCATTCTCCCCCTCCCTGTCAAACACTAAGAAGTAGAAGGAGAGAGCAATGACATGTCAATGCCAAGCTTCTAGAGCTGATCCTCTTGTACCCATGTAGCTTCTGATTCATGCTTATTCTTCCACTTGATAAGGTGCTCCATGTACACCTTGTGTCTTGTAGACTTTTGTACCCTGGATTCCAAGATCCTTTCAGCTTGATGCTTGTCCTAAGAAGGTAGGGGTATGTTGCTGATGTCCTTGAAGATCTATTGACTGTTCTGATCCATTTCCTTGACTGATCCCTTATATTTGATCAAGTCAGCAATATTGAAAACCGGTGAGATTCCTAAGTCAGTAGGTAGTTCAATCTTGTATGCATTTTTCCCATACTTGGCCAAGATCTTGCATGGTCCTACTCTCTTCATCTGTAGCTTGGTTGACACTCCGTTCTGCAACCTGGATTTATTGAGGTGAACCATGACATACTCACCCACTGCAAATTGTACATCCTTCCTTGTCAAATCTACCTTCTCCTTCAACTTTTGTGTAGCTTCGGTGATTGTCTTCTTCACCTGCTCCTGAATCTCCTTCATGGTCTGACTGAAGTCTTCAGCATGTCCACTCTTGTTCTCCATGGTTCCTAGATCTCTAAGCTCACAAATTCCTCTTGGGTGCATTCCATACACAACCTCAAAAGGACTCTTCCCTGTAGTTTGGTTCACACTGTCATTATAAGCATACTCAGCTTGTGAGATCACCATGTCCCATGTTTGTCCATATTCCTTTGTTAGGAACCTAAGTAGGTTACCTAGCACCCTGTTAACCACCTCTGTTTGACCATCGGTCTGAGGATGGTAAGCTGATCCAAATGATAGGTTGGTACCCAATATTTTCCATAGAGTCTTCCAAAAATGACTCATGAACTTAACATCCCTGTCAGAAACAATGCTTAAAGGCAGGCCATGAATCCTTACAACCTCCTTAAAGAAGAGATTAACTATGTAGCTAGCATCATGAGTAGTTTTGCAAGGAATAAAGTGACTCATTTTGCTAAATCTGTCCACTACTACATACACACTGTCAAAACTAGACTTGGTCTTAGGGAGTCCTACCACAAAATCCATGCTCACACACTCCCATGGTCTATTAGGAATGGGTAGGGGTTGATAAAGACCAGCATTACTAGCTCCTCCCTTAACTTTCATACATACAACACATTGTTCCACATATTTTCTAACATCTCTTGCCAACTTAGGCCAATAGTAAAACCTTTGTACTAATTCCAAAGTCTTGTTGATGCCAAAATGCCCACTAAGACTGCCATTATGCTTTTCTTGAATGAGGTTTTCTCTCATTGACCCTCTTGGAACACACAACTGATTCCCTTTAAATAATAGACCACTTTGCAATGTATACTTAGCATATTGACTATGAAAATGATTCTCAAAATCTAAACATACCTTATAAGCTTTTGAGAAGTCTTCATCCTCTCCATAGAGATCTTTAAAGCTTTCAATCCCTATGCTCTTTAGTTGTATCTCTTGTAATGTCAACAACCTCCTACTCAATGCATCTGCTACCTTATTCATCTACCCCTTCTTGTGCTTGATGGTGAAGGTAAAATCTTGGATGTATTCCATCCACTTCAAATGCCTATTACTTAATTTCTCTTGAGTATTGATATAGCTGAGTGCTTGATTGTCTGTAAAGACCACAAACTCCTTGGGTAGAAGATAATGCCTCCATTTCCTAAGTGACTGAACTAAAGCATAGAGTTCTAAGTCATAGGTTGAGTATTTCTTCTTTG
The DNA here is from genome assembly GCA_007115665.2 of Sequoiadendron giganteum. Lineage (NCBI taxonomy): Eukaryota > Viridiplantae > Streptophyta > Pinopsida > Cupressales > Cupressaceae > Sequoiadendron > Sequoiadendron giganteum. Next base: position 332,493,501 of record CM021106.1, on the reverse strand, counting down.
CTTCATTGAGCTTCTCACTAAAGAATGCTACAGGTCTGCCCTCTTGACTCAACACTCCTCCAATTGCCACTCCACTAGCATCACATTCCATAGTGAACAACTTTTCAAAGCTAGGAAACAAGAGAATAGGTTGAGTTGCCACCTCTTGTTTTAGTTTCTCCGATCCTCTCTTAGCTTCTTGTGTCCACACAAACTTGGTTTTCACACCACCTTTTATTGTATCTAAGACCGGTGCACAAATATCACTAAAGTTCCTTATGAATTTTCTATAGAATTGAGCCAATCCATGGAAACTTCTTACCTTAGTCCCTGTTGTTGGTGTAGGCCAGTTTATGATTGCCTCCACCTTGCTTGGATCCATCTTCAATGACCCCTTAGACACTACAAATCCCAAATATACAAGTTCTTGTTTGAAAAATTCACACTTTTCCAGGTTGATAGCCAACTTCTCCTCTTGCAATATTCTAAGTACCAACTCCACATGTTTGAGATGCTCCTCTGCTATTTTGCTAAAGATGAGGATGTCATCAAGGTATACAACCACAAATATCCCTGTGAAGTCCTTGAGCACTTCATTCATGAGCCTCATGAATGTACTAGGGGCACTGGAGAGACCAAATGGCATCACTCTCCATTCATATAATCCATCTGTTGTCTTGAATGTTGTCTTCCATTCATCCCCATCCTTAATTCTGATCTGATGGTATCCACTCTTGAGATCCAACTTGGTGTAGTATTGAGCTCCTCCTAGACAATCCATTAAGTCTTCAATCCTAGGAATAGGGAACCTATACCTAATGGTGATTCTATTTATTGCTCTAGAATTAGTACATAACCTCCATTTTCCTCCCTTCTTGGTTGCCAAAACTACTAGTACTGCACATGGGCTGATGCTCTTTTGTATCAATTTCTGATCCAACAACTCTTGCACTTGTCTGGCCACTTCCAAATTCTGATCCAGTGTAAGCTTGTATGCTGCTTTGTTAGGTAATGATGCTCCAGGTATGAAGTCTATTTGATGACTAATAGCTCTTTTAGGAGGTAAAGTTGTAGGTGTGCCATCACTTACTATGTCCTTGTACTTGTCAAGTAAATTCTGGACTGCCTTGGGTATGTTTGATTTTTTAGTCTTATCTCCCTCCTTGGATTGCAACAATACTACATATCCTTCTCCACCTTCATGTAGGGTGTTGAGAAACTCTTTTCCACTACTTAGTAGCACACTTGGGGTCTTGGACTATCCTTCATCTTCTTCTGACAGTGACTGCAATTTAAAAGTCTTTCCATCCTTCTTAAATGAAATTGTATTCTCCTTTCCATCATACATGGCACTCCTACCATATTGCCATGGTCTGCCCAATAGTAGATGAAATGCATCCATGGGTAAAACATCACAAACTAACTTATCCTTGTACCCTCCAATGGAAAACTCCACCGTTACTTGTTCATTCACCAAAACACTCTGCCCTTTGTTAAGCATGTGACCTTGTAGGGATTGGTGTGGGGTACCTTCTTCAATTTTAGTTTCATTACTGCCTCCTCTAAGATTATATTGTATGTTGAACCTGAGTCTACTATGACCTTGCATACTTTACCAAGTATCTTGCATCTTACTCTAAATAGAGCTCTTCTTTGTTTTGGTTCCTCCTTGACCGGTTGTCTAATCAAAACTCTTCTGAACATCAAACTCTCTCCATTCTTAGATTCAATATGACTGACCTCAGTTGTCTTAGGACTCATGGTGTCCTCTTGTGCATAAGCCACTCTCTTCTCATTGCTTGATGAAGTTGCTTTTTCCGGGCACCTATAGGCTAGATGTCCAACTTGACCACAATGGTAGCATTTCATGTTTGTAAAGTATGAGTTGCTCCTGCCTGCTCCTCTTCCTCTATTGGATCCTCCTTGAGAGCCTCTACCTCTATTATACCCTCCTCTAGAAGGTGCTTCATTGCCATGATCTATGGTTTTGAACTCTCCTTGGTTTCTTTGGTCATTACCTCTACCTTGGTAGCCACCACGTTGTCCTCTTTTATCTCTATGATCTATGCCTTTACCTCTGCCCTTAGAAACCTGATCTTGCTTCCTCTTGCTTCTCTCCTCAATCTTGATAGCTAATTGATAGCATTGATGTACTGTCTTTGGACTTAAAAGAGCCATCTCCTCTTGAATGTTCCATTTCAATCCATTAAGATATCTAGCCACCTTGAGGCTTTCATCTTCTAAAACATTAGACCTCATACAAAGTTTTTGGAACTCCTCTATGTAGGTATTCACATCTAGGTCTTTTTTCCTTAAGCTTTGTCTCTTCTTATGTAGTTGAATCTCATAGTCATCAGGCATGTAGGCTTCTCTCACCTTTGCAACCATACCTTTCCAAGTTGAGATGGGTTTCTTTCCTTCCTTCTCCCTCTCTGTTTGGATGAATTTCCACCATGTCAAGGCTGATCCTCTCAATTTGAATTTAGCTACCTTCACCTTTTGTGCCTATGTGACCCCATCACACTCAAAATGATTCTCCATACCTTCTATCCAATCCATGACTAGATCGGCTTCCATCTTTCCACTGAACATTGGTATGCCTTCAAGTGCCTTCCCACTCAAAGCTTTCAATGCCTTCAAGAAAGGCTCCTCTTGTAGAACAGGGTCAGGTTCAGGGATCTTGTCTTCCTCTGAAACCTCTTCTTTCTTTGGTACCCTATAACTGTCCTCACCGTCCCTGTTTAGTACAATACTCAATGTCTCCTCCAATTGTGCTAGTCTTTCCCTCAATCTTCTATTATCTTCTTCTTGTTCTTCAACCTTCTTTGCCAACTCAAAATTTTTCACCATGATTGTGGAACCACTTGATTCAACCTCTGACATACAAGTCACTATCCCAAACCTTTAACTTGCTTTGATACCAATCTGGTGTAAAAGGGGAATATATGGAACAATCACAATTCCATGCTCTGGGTCTCACCTCAGCAATTCCCTTTGGTGGCTCTCTCCACCAACTCAACCTATAGGTCCTGACTCAAATGTAGTTACCCTTGGTTCTAATGGCCATCCCCTCTTCCATCCATGTCACACAACACAACCAAAACTCAGTGCTTTGCCTCTGCTTCACCCTTGACCCTTAATCAACCCTAAAGGTCAAATACTCACAAAGCTCAACTAGATACTTGCAGGGGTGTAAAGATGTGTTGTCATGCTCCCTAGCATTCCATTTGGTCTCTTGAACAACCACTAACTCCATTCCATCATCGTTTCTTCCAAACCCTCACTTAGGTTTTCAAAGCAACAAGCCTAGAGTCTCTTTTTAGCCCTCCTAGCCCGAGAAAAATGGAATTTTCACAAAACTTGTCTAAAGAACCCCAAAAATTTATAGTCTTTGCTTGGTCCTAATACCAACCTCTACAAGATTCCTGAGGTCTCATGCCTTATCTGGCCGTACACAGGTCGCTTCACCAAATTTAGGAAAATGTAGGGTTTTGTTGCCATTTCCTGGCCACCCGGTTGGACTGTCAAAGAGTTCACCACCCAAACGGCCTGTTGGGACCTCCTCCTTGGTATCAGACCTTCACAAGACCCCCTTACAACTTTCTATCATGAGGATTAGCAAGGTGAGGTCGCCCCTACAAGTTATGTGCTTTTTAGCACTGTCCTTCCTAGCCGGGCAAATTCTTGACCACCCGGTTGGACTGTCAAAGAGTTTTCCTAGCAAACGGACTGTTGGGACCTCCTCCTTGGTACCAAACCACTATGAGACCTCCTTCCACACTTCTACCATGGGTTTTGTCCTGGAGAAGTCGTCCCTGCAAGTTATGTGCTTTTTACAACTGTCCTTCCTAGTCGGGCATTGCCAAGCTCGCCTAGGATGTGACTTTCCTCATAGCTACTCGACCCCTAAAGACTCCTAGACCTAACCTATGTACAGGAATGGAGATTAGACTCATTACCCTTAGAATATACACCAGGTATAGAGAAAGATAGAGGTCTAAGACTCCATGGTTGATAGTTACCAGACTAATCAGCAATGGAAAGAAAACAAAACTTAACTAAGAACAAGCTATGAAACAATGGAAATGCTTAACTACTGACCACACAAAGCTTTGAAAAACAATTACATCTCATTCCACATGTACCTAGATACCTTATTACACCATTAATACACTACCAAGAACTCAAAAACAGAAAATTAACCAATTACTCCTACTGCTCTTATTTCTCCTTCATGAAAATTTCAAGATTACAAAACTCCAAATGCCTTCCAACCTTGACACAGGTTGAGGCAATCCTTAAATAGGTTTCCCAGATGGTAACCACCTCCTTGGTTGTAGATGTTAGTTACAAGGTGGAAAAAGTGCAAAGTGTTCCATTTTTCCACCTTTTGCCAAGTTCCTAGAACTAACAAAGTGAGTAACTAAACTCCTAACCTTTGCCACTCCAGATAGCTTATGAGCATTCCTTATTCCTAACCTTCTAACACAATGCAATGGTCAACATGACCTTATTAAATGCAAACCAAGTTCACAAACCTTTTCTATACCTAGCGTTTCCTAGGTGTTCTTCTAGTCTTCTTGTTCTTCTAGTCTTCTAGGTGCTCTTGCACCAATTTGATGATGGACGGGTCTGATCATTCCAAAAAATTGAGATCAAGTTCCTAACAACATCTTCAATCCTATCAGAATGGGGAGCTCTACACATAATTGCCCAATTGCCTTCAAAACTATCATCTAAAACCTTTCTCTTTTTCTCATATTTTATTAGTGTGGTTCTACTATAACCAAATTCAGTGGAAAGTGCTGACATTTTTCTTTTTCTAGATATTTCTTTATTTAAAACAGATGTCAAAATCACCTTTCTTGCAATGGTTCTATCCACTGATTGAGATCTTTTCCCAATGGAATCTAAACCTTTTTTAACATTTTCAACAATATCTTTTTGCAGTCTCATGTGTTTCCTCTTATTCGATGCAGAATGTACACCCAACAATTGTAATGAATCTTTCAGCTCATCACGAAGAAGTAAATGTGATAACAATTGGGTTTTTCAAGTGTTTCAAGATGATTGAAATGATCATGGATTATTCTATTTACAAATTTAGTCCTTGACCTCTTACTTGTATTTTTAGGTTGGTCGGCATAACATTTCAGTTTCTCCATATCCATTTCAAGTAAATGATCTAAATTTCTATAAGAAATTTGTTTCCCCGCTATTTCAGCTACTTTTATATGCTCATCCATTGGTGTAGAAGGAAGTGATCCCGACCCCTCTCCAACATGCACTGTTTGAACTCGGGCCTCCTCACTATCTTCAAGGTCCATGTGTTCTTCAACTGATTCATTTGGTCCAATATCTAGATTGGGCTCGACTTCTGCTTGAGAACTTCCTGCTTGTTGAGCCATTTGTACATGTCACAAAATATTGTGCAAAGAAAGTGAGAGATGATGATATATAAGTGGAGTTGAACATATGAAATCAAATGAAATTAAAGATTCTTCAACTTAAGAATTCCATGGAAAAAATGCATTTAAAAAGGATAGGATTCTAATATGGGATATATGAAAATGGTATGATATATGATGTGATAAGCTAAGAATGCAAGAGGTCAAATGCAACTCTAGGTCCAAATTTGGTTACGATGCAAGGCTTGACTTGTGTTATGATGGATAAACACAAGGGACCAATGATCAAGAGAGGGTATGCAGGAGATGATGGACTCCAAAAGGATTTCCCTAGACGAGCAAGGATAATGTACCTATGTTCCCTAACATGAAAGTCCATGCTAAACCTTAAGTGATGTGGGCAATAGATAAAAAATGGACTGGTTTTGAGACCTATGAAGAGTAGTGGAACTTGTGCAAGAGCTTAGGGTTCTATTTGATCAATGATGAATATGGAAAGGACTAAATTCATGGAATGTATGCAACTTGGAACTTAGGCACGATATGATCTTGATATATGCAACCTGGGTTGTACATGTATGCAAGAACTAGGTGAAATGATATATATGTATACAAGGACTATGTGATGTGATCAAATTAAGAGGTGTCGAAATGAGAACAAAATTGATATTTTATAGAAAATGCAATTTTGGATGGATGGATGAGATTGAAGATGGCAGAATGACAAGGTGAGATTTTCACACTAGACTTATGAGTTGGAAATAGCTCACAAGAGGATAATGACTAAGAACTTGTTTGATTTGGTCCAATGATAATTTACTTTTTGAGACAATGGTTTGACAAAGCAAGGAAAGTTTTCCTATCCCAAAGTGTGCAAAATTGAGGACTTGATTTGACAAATGTGGTTCATGATGGAAAATGTGTTGTAGGAAGTGATTTGACAAAATTTCAAGCAAATTGCAAGGAATTTATTTTAGTTTGAATATGTTGATTCAGATTTGGAGGATGATGTTCATTTGTTCATGTTGTCGGAAAACAGTTGGCAAACACATGGTGTTGTAAAGAATGAAAATCAACCACATAGAAGACATTTACAAAAAAAATCCTAAGGCTGCAAGGACAATATTCTTATGGATCCCACGAACCGCATATCCTTAGCTAATGAATTGTAACGCCCCACCACACAACCCTAGAGGAAGTTGCAATTAACTACTTAAATGTGCTAATAATTTTTTTTTTGTTTAAGTACAATAAACATGCAAGTTCACTTCCCATTGCAAACATCCCCTAAGGTTACGAGACTGAGATAACTTATTAACCCACAACAACATAAATGAATCCATAACATTTATCAACTCAAGATAATAAGGACGCATACATTCCATACAAGATAAATTACATCAAAGCATAATAGATAACCTTCGATCTCATTTATCCATAATTAAATATTAAAATTACAACTCTCATTCCCCGAATGAGGCAAGTCCAATAAATATAATTACAATTTACATCTTTCCATCTTGATAACATATGAGGGGTAATAAATTACAAGAACAACTGAAAAGTAATAAAGCAAGAACTGGAACTGAAACCAATGAGCTCTCCAACTGGAAGTCTCATCCACACGAACATGAAGAAAGAACCCAATGGATTTAGGTGCATGCCACCCAACCAAGTGGAACCCAAAGGCCCACCCCCCATGCTAGGAGATAGTAACAAGGAATCCTAGCCAAGACCATCTACCTCTAGACACAAGCTAAATCATCACTGAACCAAACTGACACATCCAATCACACGTACCACACAAGCACATCACAAGTACAACTCAACTTGGTTACATTGCTTCCAAAAATAAGTAGATCGAGTATGTTAAAAGAACCATACACATAATAATCAACTACCAACTATGGTCACATCATGTATGTTAAGGAAACCATACCCACCAGAAACAAGAACCAATTGTTGTCCTAGACAGAGTGTCATCACACAGTTCATCATGGGTTATCCTCTGGGATCCTTCCTAGGCTCTGGCCCCCACTATGGGTTATCCTGGTGGCCTCTATCGAATCCCGACCCCCATACTCACTCATGTGGAATCAAATACCTTTCGTACAGACAAGATAAATGACCTTGCCATTCCAGGCCTTCCCACTCATCCCAAGTCTAAACGAGCCCTTGTGTCTATGAGTGAGGCATAATTATCTTGATTAGTGAGAAGTACCACCTAATCTTCTAAGTTTTGTTTTAGTTATCACTTGATTAAACCACCTCTGTAAGCTACCCAGTTTACCTCTTCCGGGCTCTGGCCCCTATGGAAGCCACTCTTCTACTTGACAACACACATACCATCCAAACACCAAGGGTACCAAAGTGCACAAACAAGATAACACATCCACTCCTTTCTTAGGAGGTGACAAAGATAAAACCCTCTCCAAGCACTGAAGGCAAAACACTAACAAATTCACTCCTGACAAGGAGGCACAACTCAAGTAATCCACTCCTTTCTCAGGAGGTACAAAACATCCTCGTTCATGGAAATCGGGTATAACAATGACATAACTTCATGCACTACCCAAGGAAATAACAAACGGTCGTCATTACAACACGACAACCCCCAATCTCTAGGGTCTTTTGGAAGGATTACAGAATAGAGACACTTACCCCATTTCCAAACATGAACGCCAAGGAAATAACCACATTAAGCAATAGTGAGGAAATAAACTAAATTTGGATATATTAAATCCATTTGCCTTAATAACATTCAATAATTTATTGCACAATAAACTGATTCAATAACGTCTTTTTCAGATGATGGATGAAATTAACACTTAATCATCTAATTTCCTTACTTGCATTTAAATAATGAAAATTCAACCATTTTACAATATAATTCAAAATACATTGCTTTTAAAATAGCTGTTGTTTCTCGATTTCAATATAGTCGTTTGAAAATAATTAACTTGACTTGAAAACGTATTATTTACTATCATAACTAAATCTCCTTTAAAATAATGTTTAAACAAAATGAAACAATAATTTAATTCCAATTAATTATTTTCCATTTCCTCAATTAAATTTAACACCTTTCTTTTAAATTCATTATCCGCCCTTTCACATATTATTTTAAAACAATTCCTTCTTTTCCAATATATATATATATCCCTTTAAAATCCGTTTACCCATCCATTACTCTAAAATCAAATATTTATTCTAGAATAAATATCATTTTAAAATAAGATCAAAAATTCAACCATTTAACATATTACTTTAACAAATTCCCCAATTACAACATAATCATGCTATTATTCAAATTCCCCATTTAATATATATATATATATATTAAAGAAATAACCATAACCACTATATATTAATATTATTACTTAATAATATATTAATATAATATAAAATATATTCATATTTTAATATTAAATTAATATATTATAAAAATAATATATATATATATAAATTATATATATTTTTTGAAAAAGACCCAATCCTTCCTCGGTTCGCGCGCCAACCTTTAGGGTTGGACTGCACGGATCTCGGGCCATGTGCACGGATTAGGGCCACACACTTTTTTCTTCCCTTGGCCATGGGTTTTATGAGTGGGGCGACGGATTTGGTGGGCGTCGGTCGCAAAATATCTAGGCGGCGGCGTTGTTAAGCAGGGCGGGACGGAGGCCGGGCCAGGTGGTGACCGGCGGCTGTGCACCGCCGTCCCCCACAGGGGTAGCTCGGTTGTGCTTAGCACAATTGACCACCACTGGGGTGGTGACAGTGCCAAGCCACCGCAGGGGTGACAACGAGGGCAGTTGGCGTGGCTCCCCACAGCGCCTCCATGGGGGCAGCTGTGGGTCGAGCCCCAACCCCTCCTAAAATTTGATTTAAATTTTTTTTTAAACAAACATTTTTTTCATAAAAAGAAACCTACGGATTTTTTTATCCGGATTTTACAAAAACATAAAAAATAGGGTTTTTTATTATTCCCCAACCAAACACTATGACATAAAAATATATATATAAATATGTATATATGTTTATATGTTTATATACATATGTATATATATATATTTATATATACCCACATGGAATCCATATAACTAATTGAGGAAATAATTTAAAAGACCATTTTCAGTCAAAACCCCATTGATTTTTTTGAAGAAATAAATTTCTAAGGAGGAATTTTCTTGCAAACAAACTCAAATTTCAACATGGGTTTTCTATTTGCAATCCACAAAAAAAATTTAAATGGTTTCCAACAACATTTTCAAACTATAAATTTTTTTGAAATGAAACTATTTAATTGAATGAACCTGATTTTTGTGAGCTTGAGGGAATCCAGAAATGGTGTCCAGCTTCCAACCTTGCTTCCAACTTCAGCTCCACAAATTTTCACAACTTAAATCCAACACCCACAAAATTGAAAAATCTTTCCTCCTTCCAATTCAATCCCTTTCAAAAAAAATTATGATCCAAATTTGAGAAGAAAAATTCAATAATAAAGAAATTCCAAAATTCTCTCCAAAATATCAGCACAACCACCCTCATCAATTCTCCAAAACAGAAAATGCATAATATCTCATTTTTTTTTTCAATTTTGAATTCAAACTATCTAATTTGACTTTTAATTCATTTTCTTAATTTTCAATTTCACATAATAAATTTCAAAATGAACTTATCCAATTTCAACATAATCAATTTAATTAATTAATAAATAAATCTAATCCACGATTGAATTATTTATTAATTAATAAAATAAATTACGTTATTAACATAATACCAGATCAATTTCAATTTCACAAGTTAAATGCATACAGCCATATAATTTCCCTTTTTAACTTGCAATTAAATAACGAAGAGAGGGAACGATAATCAAAACAACACAACCCGAAAAACACCTGACGACATACTAGGACTAGGGTGACGACTTGGCATAGAAACCTAGCTACTATCTCCCAATTGAATACCGTTGGACATTGGACACGCTCAAACCTGTGAAACTAGGTGGAGTCGATGTCATGTACCTATCAACCTGCGAACAAGGAGTATATCCACATGCATACATATGTCATAATTAAAACACACTGTGAAGAGGGAATCATGGAATCGTAGGGCACTCACAAGCGAGTGATGCGATCCATCCCCTTCACCAATACAATATTACTAACTGACGAATCTAACATCATTAATATGATCAAAGCATAAAACCTCATTAATTCAAATGTTCACAATGTTTAATCCAAAGCATGGCACAATGATAACATCCAGATCAAATACCATCACATCAAGATACATCATCAAATCACAATAAAGATAGAGATCAAACAGTAACCGAATACCAACATAATATAAGGCCTAACCAAACAGAACTATGTTCAATCAAACGAGCAAAATGGAGGGGTCTTACATGAATTTCAGAAGCTTGGCCCCACGGGCTCCCCCTTATAGTGCACTCACTTCTCAGGGCAACCAAGCTTCCAATCTCCATGAAAATCCCATGGCAGATTGATCATTTCTACTAAGAACTGTGTAGGTGCAGGTGCCTTGGCAACGACCATTGCTGCACCAAAGAATAAAAGGTTTGTGGTTTTCTAAAACAAAGGATTTATTTCGGGCACTCGTTCAGAAGGCCACGTGAGAGGCATTATCATCCCAGTCTGTAGAGGTTAGGGTCTGCAAGTTTTGACGCACCACAAGAGTACCGGGGAGTCAATTGCTGGTCCGCAGGAAGTTCTGTAATGCTAAGCTTTCCTTAACATTCAAATTTATATACCGGTTGGGCGTTGCTTGGCTTTAGCGTGTTCCCGATTTGAGTCGCTTTGGGGTGAGTACTTTTTCCCACCAAAGCAGGCCCAAGATCTAAGGCTTAACAAAAGCGAACCAAAATATTCATAGTTCAATTGATCTTTGTTTAAAAACAAAGAGAGAGCACATGAATATTTCAGATCACACTTGCATGGTGTTCTTTTTAAACCAAAATCAAAATGTGAACAAACAGAGAATGCACAAGGTTCATTTTATCCATTTGTAGTGTTTGTCAGGCAAAGGGGTTATTTTTAACCATTTGTAGTGTTTTCTATCTAAGAGTTAATTTTAAATCCAATGAAAAACAAAGTGTGTTGTTCTTTTTAACCCATATGCATTTGCATGTTTGTTCTTTTTTAACCAATGCGTGTAAAATGCGAGTTGAAAAGAAAAAAAAATAATTAAAATAACATTTAGCTAATTCTAGCTAGACACATGCTAAAACAAGAATTTGAGGGGTTTATTTTATGCATTTCATTCAATATTAAATTTACCGTGCATAATTTATTTCAACTTAGAGATGAGTGTTTGGAGGTGTCAACAGATTCAAATTTTAGATTATAATTAAAAAAATGATTCAACATTTAAATGAAAATAAAAGTGATTTAATTTTGAACTCAAATTGCTAACAAATTAAAGAAACTTGCCCCTCTCATCTTATAGATAAATGACTCATTAAATTAAAATTACCCCAAATCAATAAAAATACACTTTATAGTACACAATAATTTTATCAGGTATTACATGAAGAAAATAACACACATTACTCGTGACTATTTTTCATCAAAAATATGAGTGTGTTACAACATGATAGCTTGAACTATTATATTTTCATTTTTTAATGCAATTATATTTATGCATGCTAGTAACTAAGTTTTAGACTTGTTACTATAAGTTCTATAATTCAATCATGTTATATAACATATAAGAATGCTATGGTTTCCATAAAAAAATAGCATGTTATTAGATAGTGTGGTAAGTCTATGAGCCTCTTTGTACCTAAGTAGATAGTCAAGATCTAGTAAATTTAAATATTTTATTTTTCTTAGATAATGATGCAGAGTGGCAGGGGAAGCAACACCTTTTTTTTTGAAAAGCTTCTCTCAATGCACACATGAACTTCACTATTCCTTCCAACAAGCAACTTGACCACTCAACTTGACTCACACAACCAGACATCTCAAAAAGACTTGGAGATGATGTAAATACTCTTCACACAGCACAACATAACCAAACAAACAGACCTTGCACCCAAGAACATCCATTCTTCCATTGCTCCTACACAAGCCCATGCAACTTTGTAACATTCACCAATAGGACAGTCAAAATAAAATCTGATTAAAATCATTAACCATACCATAAAACATGGTTTTAGACTCCTAACACCATCCTCCACAAGTTCCCAAAAGCATAGCATCAAACACCCAAAACAAATGTATCAGAAAATTGATTTACAAGCCATACACAAGGCTTAACTTGGCCTGTACAAGGAAGCTTCCAACTTGTCAAGGCACGCCCCAACACTCCTAATGACTTTAAAAGAATCCAACAGGTTCCCCAAGACCTGTTCCATGCTTTCCATCCATTATATTTTCTCAAATACTCAAAAAACAACAAATACTCTATTCAAATGATCACATTTTGGACTGTACAAAGCAAAAACCAGACCTAGGGCATCACATAAATTTTGCAAAACTCCATATTTTATTCTAAAATAAATTGAAACATGAATATGATCCCTAAATCTATCATTCCACCAATTTTCAGATTTTTCCCATGGTGGAAATGGGAATTACATCCATTTTGGTGACCAAACCCTTGTTTTGCAAGGTTTCAGACCCACTTTCACTAAAATTGATGTAACTTACTCAATACTTAATGAAAATGATCCAAATCACCACCAAAATAAAGTATACTCTTCCCTCTTTCAAACCATTCCAATTTGGAGTCCGTACAATTCTGTACCAGACCGTACCAAGCACGGGAACAGTGAAAAACGCTGGAAAAAACAGGAAAACTGAGTTTTTTATTATATTTAATGCTTCAAAACTTCATCCAACAACCTGCCTCGACCAAAAGGAGGCTATTTAAACTTTTCCACATCATTAGCAACGACCCTCAACTGATTTTTGAAGGAGGGAACCGTTGGAAAGTGTGATTACATCCTTAATGTTGAAATTACATTAAATCACATTATGGCAATTATGCAATTTTGAAGTAACTTTTTAATCCTAAAGACCTATGACTTCTAAAACCATTCTAATGGACTAAAAATATCCTTATTACATCCTTAAGACCTCAATCTTGCATATCCAATTACAAATTTAGGATTTTGCCTTCTCAAGGCTACATGACTACATTTTTGCAAGATTGCAATTTTCTACATTTTGACTCCAAAACTTAAAGATTCACCCTAGATCTTACTCAATGGTCTTGTTAGACCTTATTGAAGATAAAATCACTCAAAAGACTCAAAAATACTCTTCCTAACCTATTCACCATCAAATGATCCAAAATGAAGGTTGAGGTGTAGGTGCTCCTGCACCAGATAAGGTACCCATTACGAGTGATCGTTAGGATTTGTGTCTCAACCTTCAATCCCTATCTACTAATACTGAACATAATCTAATTTTCAAGTTATAAAACAACAAATATATATATATACATACAAGGACTATGTGATGTGATCTATGTATGCAAGAGTAGGAATATGTAAGGACTAGAATGCAATGAAAATGGTATCCAATATGATATGATAAGTTAAGAATGCAAGAGGTCAAATGCAACTCTAGGTCCAAATTTGGTTACGATGCAAGGATTGACTTGTGATATGATGGATAAACACAAGGGACCAATTACCAAGAGAGGGTATGTAGGAGATGATGGACTCCAAAAGGAAATTCCTAGACAAGCAAGGATAACCAGACATGTTTCCTAACTTGAAAGTCTATGATAAACCTTAAGCGATGTGGGTGATAGATAGCATTTAATGGGTTGATCTTGAGACTTATGAAGAGTAGTGTCCAGCTTGTGCAAGAGCTAAGGGTTCTATTTGATCAATGATGAATATGCAAAGGACTAAATTCATGGAATATATGCAACTTGGAACTTAGGTGATATGATCTTGATATATGCAAGGGGTTGTACATGCAAGAACTAGGTGAAATGATATATATGTACATACAATGACTATGTGATGTGATCTATGTATGCAAGAGTAGGAATATGTAAGGACTAGAATGCTAAAAAAATAAAGAAACTTGCCCCTCCCATCGTATAGATAGATGAGTCATTTAATTAAAATGACCCCAAATCAATAAAAATACACTTTATAGTACACAATAATTTTATCAAGTATTACATGAAGAAAATAACACGTGCATTACTCATGACTATTTTCCATCAAAAATATGAGTGTACATTACAACATGTGATAGTTTGAACTATTATATTTTCATGTTGATCCATCTTCTCAATTTTATTTCTTTTATATATCTAAGGGATACACTTATTGCTATAGATTATATATATTTTTTATGTTGTACTCGTCTTAGCTCTAGATGCACATAAGATAAGAGTGTAACCATATTAATCTAATGTCTTTTTATTTGATTATTTGTGGAGGTAAAAATGCCAAATTAGGGATTTGACAATACAATTGGTAAGATAACCAAAATTCACCCCTTTCCCTTTGTGGCACTAGCTACATGTATTCTTGGAAATCTTTTCAAATGGAGGTTTTTTGTCTTTTCCTATCTATCATAATTATATTATTTTAAAGCTCAGTTTAAATAACATTATGACCATTTTATATCATTTAATTTATTTTAACAAATTTATCATGTTATTCTACTAAAGTTTCTTATTATTGGTTGTGTATTTTATTCTTATTTTATAGATTTTCAAATTTTGTATAAATTGGTATTTTTTATGTACAACAAAAATCTATGTAGACATATAGACCTTAATGTAGTCATGCTACCATCTAGGAAATGTGATGCAATTTTTATTATCTTCTATTGATTCATAATTCTAGATTCCTATAATGATGAGATATCTATTTCTTAACTCTCATTCTAGGTTTTTCTTTGTTTATAATTAAATCCCATTTTTAATATTTTGTTTAATAAAAACATAGTACTTTTTTTTAATAGGAAAAATAAGCTTGCATAGTTTATATAGGTGAAACCAATTTAGATTTAAGACCATTTACACTTGTTGATTTATCTATTTTGGATAGTATTTTTGTGTTATTAATCTTAAATCTAGGAATAAAGTTAGTTAAAACTTTCAACTTTTTATTTAGGTTATCAAATTGAATACATTTTTCTTTTTACTATCAATATATGTTTATTTCTTTATGAATTATTTCACTCTTATAAAGAATATTCTAATTCTATGTTAGATTATGTGTTAGAAAATTTAGAAAATATTATTTTAGATACGTACTTCTACATTATATGTTCCTCGCATATAAACTTATTTAGTTAATGTATGCTTTATGTGTATATTCATCGTACTTCTTGTTAAATCTATCCTAATCCAAAAATAGTTATTTTAAACTAATATGATTCTATTTATTATAATTTACTTATATTTTTTACTAATTTTTGTGTGTTTGTGGGGTGTTTGAGTTATCCCCACCTTCTCAACTAATTATCACTATTTAGGTTTTTTAGATGAGTTTAAAAATTCTCTTTTGTTGAATTATCTTGTGTCATCTTCTTTAATCCAATTTGGTTATACATAATGATTTCCCTACTATTCATTTTCATGTATTGATACAAAGGGAGATACTACTTGATAGAGGGAGAAATATTGGTGAAAGATGGTGTTTCTACCATATCTATATAATTGATGATGCACAATTGGATGAAATAAATATAAGGATTTAAAAGACATACACATAAATATCTATGCAAAATTGGGTGCTACAAAAAAACACAAATAAAGAGAATATATTGTAGATCAAAACTATTAAAACATTTAGTATAAGGATTCATAAAATCTAGTGATAACTTGCATATTTTAGTTTTATAGAACCCATTGATGATATGCATTTGAGTTTTCATTTTCAAAAAATTGAAATGAAGAACATTCAATTTTCTTATATATTAATTATTGGATGCATTTTTCCTTGTTGCTAGATAAAACATATGATAAACTCACTATTGTAAGTAAATAAATTTACCCATATTTGACGAGAAAGAGAAGAAATAAACACGTACCTTGTTTCTTTCTATGATAATTTGTCAAGTTTTGTTTGCGTCTATTTTCTTCTTTATCTTTTGAAAAATTTCGTTGAGCTTTGTTTTTTCTTTTTTCTTTTTGTCCCATTTTCTTCTTCAAAACACAAATGTTTGATTTAAGCTAACAACAAATTCTCCTAAAAAATGCAAAATATTTTGAAAAAATATAAAACATTTTTTCACCTGTTATTTGTCTTTTTCAGTCGACACGTTTGAAAGCTCGCCTAGAAAACGCTGTTTACAGAGGAGTCAGAAAAATGCACAAAAACCCTGGAAAAGTTGTTTGACTTTCGTATGTATACTGGAGGGGTTCAATCGAACCAATTTCAGGGGGGTTTGATCGAACCCCTTTAAATAATTTCACTCATTATTTTAATGTGGTTCAGTGGAACCTAGGTTCGGCTGAACACCCTTTTTCCCCTAGCTTCTCAAAAAATAGATTTTTTTTGTAAAAAATTGTCGTTCGAAGCTCAATTTGAAATTGAAAATACACAAAACTTCAGAAACCCAAGTAGATAATGATAGTCCTCGGAATGAGCTATCCGTCGAATATAATTTTAATATGATTTGCTTTTATTATGTATTTTATTTTTTAGTTTTATTAAACATAGGTTTTTTTACTGAAAATCAAAATCTTTGGTCTGCACATGTGGAAAAATAACAGATTATCAAAATAAAATTTTTAAAAATACGTTGAGGCTGGGTATTGATGTCCTTGATCCATTAAAAAAAAAGAAAAGAATTTCGATTCATACAGAAAAAGTTATGTTGTATACAGTCCACATATGTCTGAATTGCAATTGGTTTGACTTTGAAACTTGATTAAGGAAAAAATATTCAATAAAAAACTATGATACCAAATTCAAGTTCTAGATATCATAGTTACAAATCTAAATTCAAAAAAATTAGAATTTTATCCTTCATACAAAAAAATTTATGTTGTATATGGTGAGCGTCACTTTTTAAAAATGCTGATTTCTGAAAAAAACCAGTTTTCGTGGGAGATGGAAAAAAAAGTGCAATCTGATTCCAAAAATTTTGAAAAAAATATTTTTAGAATCCACAGACAAAATGTGATGAGACTCTAGTTTGCATGATTTTCAATTCCTCATGGTTTAGGTGCTACAAGATCCCGAAAGTGAAGATTTAGTTAAAAATAATAATTGCAGTGTCCAGTTTGCCCAAAAATTGTAAACCACTATTGTGGGATCACCCTTTTCTTAATGGCTCATTGTTCATCTCTACTCTCAACACCATCCAATTCTCATTGTGCGTGTCAATAACACACATGAACTATAATAGTGATCTTCTTTGAAAAGTAATATTCTGATTGAATCTCTTTTTGATGTACAAAAGAGTAATTTTCTGCAATGTCAACTATTGATAGAACTGTTCCAAGTTGGAAAGTATCTCTTAATGTTTGAAATTTTTTGTGCTTGCCACTTAGAAAAAAATGAATTTTTTATGTATGGTTGTATCAATTTTCAAAAATCTTCCATAAATTTTCCAATAGGAATCTCCTCTTCTACATAGTTTAACCTTGTGGATTCTTTCCCGAAATTTGTTTGAAACTTTACATACTTGTAACTCTTGCAATTTACTATCTTTTTTAGATCAGTATCTTTGTTTCTTGAAGGAAATTTAGCCAAGTTTCCACATGTTTCACAAAGTCCTTTTATGTTGTTTATTTGAGGTCCATTTTCATGATCACATAACATATCATTTATGAACAAACTTACTTGTTTAGGAGGTGCATTTTGAAAACCATAACTTTCTTCTCTCATCTTTCAAAACACCTGATAGTAGAGATCAAATTCAATATGATAACAACAACAACAAATTTCAAAAAACTTGTTTATCTTCACATAATATGGCTTAAACCTTTCAAACATTGTTTGACCAATCTTTATATGAGGATACTTATTACAAAAGTTCATATACATCTCAAGTTGTGTTATGTCTAGCCAATGTTTAATATGATTTTCATAAATATTGGGACCAATCCTGTGTCTCATAACATCTCTAGTATTTGATGATGGATGAATCTCTTCATTCCAAAAACTTGAGATCAAGTTCCTAACAACATCTTCAATCCTATCAGAATGGGGAGCTCTACACATAATTGACCAATTTCCTTCTGTACTATCATCCAAAACCTCTTTTTTCTCATATTTTATTAGTGTGGTTCTACTATAACCAATTTCAGCTGAAAGTGCAGACATTTTTCTTTTTCTTGCTATATCTTGATTTAAAATAGATGTCAACATCACCCTTCATGTAGTGGCCTTATCCACTGATTGAGATTATTTCCCAATGGAATATAAACCCTTTTTAACATTTTCAACAATATCTTTTTGTAATGCCATGTGTTTATATTTATTCGATACCGAATGTACACCCAAAAATTGTAATGACTCTTTCAACTTATTATGAAGAAGTAAATGTGATAACCATTGGGTTTTTTCAAGTGTCTCAAGATGATTGAAATGATCATTGATTATTCCATTTACAGATTTAGTCATTGACCTCTTACTCCTATTTGCAGGTTGGTCGGCATAACATTTCATTTTCTCCATATCCATTTAAAGTAAATGATCTAAATTTTTATAAGAAATTTGTTTCCTCACCTTTTTAGCTAGTTTTATATGCTCATCCATACCAGTAGAAGGAAATGATCTTGACCCCTCTCCAACATGCATTGTTTGAACTTGGGCCTCCTCCCTATCTTCAAGGTCCATGTGTTCTTCAGTGGATTCATTTGATCCAATATCTAGATTTGGCTCGACTTCTGCTTGAGAACTTCCTACTTGTTGAGCCCTTTCTACATGTCACAAAATATTTTGCAAAGAAAGTGAGAGATGATGCTTTATAAGTGGAGTTTATGTATGCAAGCAAAAAAAGTGAGAGACATGATGCTATAAGTGGAGTAGAACTTTCAAACGACATCAATCTTGATTCGTGAACTTAAGAATTCCATGGAACAAATACAATTTGAAATGGATTCAACTTAAGGAAATGGAAAAATGAATTTTCAAAGTCACTAGGTTTTGGAAATTGGATACATGAATTTACATGTAAACAAAGAAAGTGAGAGACTATGAGCCATTTAAGTGGATTTGAACAAATAAAATCAAAGATTCTTGAACTTAAGAATTCCATGGAAAAAATGCAATTGGAAATAGATGATAAGGAATTTAGGGAAAATCAGGTTCCAAGTTATGGTAATGTCTATGCAAGATGACTATTTTTTAGTATTAAAGTTTCCAAGTTATCTAGCATGGTTTTCATAATTGGAAATAGATTTGTAAGGAAAACTAATAAAATTCCTAAACACAAACAAGAGAGAGAGAGAGAGAGAGAGAGAATAAATAAGCATGTACCTTGTTTCTTTCAATGATATTTTTACAAGTTTTGTTCACACCTCTTTTGTTCTTCTTCTTTTGATAATTTTTCATTGAGCCTTATTTTTCCTTTATCCTTGTTCTCCCATTTTCTTCTTCAAGTTAAAGATGACTCAAAATAAATCCTCTACCAAAGGTAAATTCTCCTCCAAAATTTTCCTTGATTGATAAAAATGCAAAGTTGTCTTCTCTAATATTTGCCTTGATTGATAAAAATGCAAAGTTCTCTTCTCCAAAATCTGCCCTCCTTGATAAAAATGCTAAAATCTATTCTTCTCTAAAATCTGCCTCCTTGATAAATGTGCAAAAATCTCTTCTCCAAAATCTGCTCTCCATGTGATATAAATGCGAAAATTGATCTTGCAATTTGATATGGAATAATGAAAATTAAGCTTGTATTTATATGCATATGGGAAAAAAATTAAAATTAAAATGCATTCATCGGCCAAGGGTTCGGGCTCAAATTCACCTTCAATTATATTCAGATTTTATAACATTACATGTGTACATGTACATGTGTAGAACTATATATGTGTACATACATTTAATGTATTTAATGCACATTTAACATGTGTTTAACATATATAAATCGTAAATACGTGAGCTCATGAGTCCTTTAAATATATATTTAAAATTTGTATAAACACGTTATTGAGTGTAAACATGTACATGTACACATGTATCTATTAATTTATCTATGTGTTGGCCAAGGGTTTGAGCTCAAATTCACCTTTGATTATATTCAAATTTTATAACATTACATGTGTACATGTACATGTGTAGAACTACATATGTGTACGTACATTTAATGTATTTAATGCACATTTAACATGTATTTAACATATATAAATCATAAATATATGAGCAGGGAAAAATATAGTGGCGAATAACAAAAATCGGGAGCTCCAAAAATGGTGAATAGTACAAGCTAAAACAGAGACTGAATCACCAGGTTTTTACAAAAAATAATTTCATCTCGATTAATTCGCCATGTAAACGATGCGTCATTGGCACTGATTCGCCAATAATTTATACAGTAAAATTTAAAAATATTAATAATATTCGCTAGTAATATTGTGTAATTCTGGAGAATCAAGAAGGGAATCTACTATATTCGTGCCAAGCTCCCAGAAATACGTCCGATCAAAGCTCTGTTTGATCTCCATCGTTCACTGTTTCGAATAGTTCATGACATATTTCATCATCGTTGTATCAGCGAGACATCCCTAAGTGTCCCATCGATGATGTTCACTCACGCCAATAAGGCTTCCATACTACACCTGGGGTCCACCAAGGCACATGTACACCACTTGTGTAATTCCGGAGAATCATGAAGGAAATCTACAATATTCGCGTGAAGCTCCTAGAAAGACATCTGATCAAAGCTCTGTTTGATCTCCACCGTTCACTGTTGCCAATAGTTTATGACATACATCATCATCGTTGTATTGGCGGGACATCCCTAAGTGTCCCACGGATGATGTTCACTCACACCGATATTCGCTCACGGAATGAACTTGTAGCCATCCGATTTAAAAGCTAATCGATGGTAAACTTTTCAAGTTTCATTTAGTCTTACTTTTCAAGTGAGATTTTTTGAAAACACTTCATCCTTGTGTGCTCCAATTCATTTTCAATAGTGAATTTATGCTTGGTGGTGAGGGGCTCTGCCCCTCGACCCTGCCTGTATCGTGATAGGAGCACGTCGGGGTTGCTGTCCCCGGACCCCTCAAGGGGGCATTGCCCCCTTGACCCTCACAAGGGGACTCTTCCCCCTTGACCCCTGCAAGGGGCACTGCCCCTTGACCCCATCGATGGTTGCCACCCCCAGGCCCCTACTTCAATATTAAAAATATATATATATGGGGCAACTGCGTCGACCAACTATGAAAATTTTTAAAGGAGAGATTCGCCATTGTAATTAATCTTTTTAGTGATTATTCACTAGGATTTGCCACTGTGATTATTATTTTTACCAATTATTCATTAAGATTCGCTAGGATTTTACAAAAAATTTAATACTGTGCATAAGAT
The DNA here is from genome assembly GCA_007115665.2 of Sequoiadendron giganteum. NCBI lineage: Eukaryota > Viridiplantae > Streptophyta > Pinopsida > Cupressales > Cupressaceae > Sequoiadendron > Sequoiadendron giganteum. Next base: position 332,471,625 of record CM021106.1, on the reverse strand, counting down.
TCGCCAGAAAAATTAATATTTTTTTCAAATAAAAGGAAAGATTCGCTAGGATTTTACATCTTTGTCGAGGGGTTTCTTAAAGTTATCCCTATATGTGAGCATGAGTTCTCTAAATATAGATTTAAAATTTGTATAAACACATTATTGAGTGTAAACATGTACATGTACACATGTATCTATTAATGTATAAACATTTAAACATAAGCAAACACATGTACATGTAGATAGATTCAATGTATAAACATAAACATGTTACAAGTAAAGAGGTACATGCACGTAGATTGAATGAAAATAAACATATAAACGTAGATTGTATAAACACTCTTGAGTGTACTAAACATGTACATGTACACATGTAGATTAATGTATAAACATTTAAACATAAGCAAGTTACACATGCACATGTAGATTGATGAACATAAACATAAACATTGTAAGAAAATCTAGGTACATGCACACACAGATTGAATGAAAATAAACATATAAACATAAGAAAATGTGTATGTATATCATATAAGAAAATATACTAGAGATCATCAAATATACCTATACCAATGTATCAATAATCTAACAAATGTACTATCTAGATCATCAAATGTAAGTAATAATGTATCAACAACCTAAAAAACATTTACTAGAGATCATCAAACATGTAGCCCAAGTCATATATAATGTTAAACAGCTCATAAATCTAGTGCAACATAATATGAATGTCGACTCCTAGTCGAACGATCATCTGAATGAGAACCCTACTCTAACAGATGTGTCGAGCCTTGGAGATAAAATTGTGTACACAATGTGTTAAATACATATAATATATTATAAATTTTATGAAATTTATTTAAGAATGTACATGTATTTTTAAATATATATCTATATCTATGCATACATATGCATGTACATATACATATACATATACATATACATGAGTATATATAAAAATTTAAAACTCACATCTCCACTGGCAACAGAATCATCCACAGAGTCACATCGATGTACATGATTTGAACCAAGGCTAGGAGTAACATGAGGTATGTCCATCTACAATATATATACATATATATTACATGAATATCTAGTTGAAACTAAAATTTAAAAATAATTTAAAAAAAGAATTGAAACATGCACATACACACATACATGCACATCATTTGGTATTAGATGATCTAAGTCCTTTGCAATGGTCGTCTCCACCAAATCAATCAAACACTTAGTCGACGCATCAAGATCTACATCCATCTGAGTTGTTGCATTTCATGCCAAAAATGATGAGTGAAGGGGACTATGCAGTTGATATGGCATCAACGATGACGAACCGGTACCAGTCAACATATCCATAAAACCCATAGTCTGTGCAGCAACCGAATGATCTATAGGTGGATCCTAATGTGCACTAGTGCTGGGCTGAGAGTGATGGGATCCTAGATGTGAATGAACTCCTAAAGCCAAACGACCTCTAACATGGTCTATAGAGATCCCATAGTTTGATGCAATGAAGGCATATGCCTCCAAGAGGTCCTCAACCAAATAATGCATAGTCATGCATGCCATATCTCTTGTAAGTTTGTCGAGATCTGTGGGTATAGGAATTCTCACCACTATAAAAGGATCCATGCTTGTGTGCTATGCTGAAAATGGTGTGGATCATGAATGTCTAGACATTAAATACTAACCCACATGATTAGTAGATATCCTAGTGGTCGTAGCTGCAATGCCGCCTACACTGTCTATTGCTTCCTTTTGGGAAGCAATGACAACTTGATCTACTAAGGGGGCCAAAGCTGGGGTGAGAGCAGGAGACCTTCCACCAACCAATACCCTAATTTTCATTGGGTTCGGTTTATTTCCTCAAAGATAGGTGGGCCTATCGGCAATCCTGCCACACCCTTGACCAACATATGGTGGAATGTCTAGGTAGTTGAATTTGAGGCCCAAATGGACCTCATAATACAACTGTTGAACAAAATATAATGGAAGTTGTTCATTTTTTGGATATTGACCATGTGTTGCAAGAAATCATGGGTAGATTGAAATCGGGCCATAACATCATCCACACATTTGGTGACCTGGTATCCCCTCACCTTACGTTTATTTTGATAGAATGGAAAACATTGGTTTTTAATCATATCTTTGGTCACAACATCATGTATTTGTTTATAGGGAACCTCACCATGTACGTCTTCCTGCATGTGGGAAATAATAGCAGCTACTCTATTAGGGGAAAATACACTAGAACCCCCAAGTTTATCTCTTATTTGTTCTAGGCTTTGTAATATGGACATGCAAGTTTCTGCATATAGGCCTACGTTTTTACCATTAGTTAATGAATCTCTCAATCTCGTAATCTCACTATTAGTGTTTTCAAAGAGTATTTGTGGAGGTGGAATAGGTGCATTTTCCATGTGATATGTATGTACCTAAAGGAGCAATGATACCTTGGTTTAATATATCTAGATCTAGAGAATAGAAATCTAAAACATATCTAAATAAATTTACAAGTGTACACATGATATAGAATGTATTAAACATGAACACTAGATATCTAGATAATGGTTCTCAAGTGCATACATACATTCAATAAATTTAATGTAACTTAGTTACATTATTACTAAACAAGTTTGTGCAACAAGTAAATCAATTTGAAATATTAATAACTCTTTAAATTTACATAATTCAAAGTCATGCACAAACTCATTTCATCAAAATGTAGAAAATTATAACTATACATTTAAATATATAAAATGATCTTAAATATATGATCCACATGAGTAAATCACAAGGGCCTGACAAGTTCTAAATTAGCTTGAGATTGGAAAGCACACATATAGATTAGAGATAAGGTCTAGTGTTCAAACTATTTAAAATAAAATATGTTTCGCATTTCAAGTATAGAAGTTTTAAGCTAACATGTATATACAAATTGCAATTATCTATGTTCAACAAAACTATATTTAAACTTCATAAAATCAAAAGGAATATCAAAATTAGATATAAAAAATTTATATCAAATACAAAACTTTCATGTAGGTTACTTAAGAGTTATTGGTCAATCCACACTAGAGTTTCAACAAAACTACCTATACTAGAGGTGAGGAGGGGTCCATCTCTTTGGAACTAAATGTGAACTTAAATAAGTGCATGCAAAGTAAAATTATTTAAGTATTCCATTAAGGAGGTTTGGTGCAATGGAAAGGAATTTTTGATGGTCTAATTATGAGGTGTTTAGATAGAAATTATGCTTAGATCAAGAGAAGAAAGGTGCATAAAATGATTGACATGTATATATACAAAGTTGTGTCTTGTAGTAAGGCATCAAAATTATATGAACATGTAATTCATGATATATAATTTTATTGGATTTTGATCCTTATGTAGTTTGTTTGGGTAGTATAAAACCTTCAAAATTCTCTATATTTCTTTAATAGTTGTATTTATTATTTATCATTTTATTCTCTATAAAGGTTTGTGATCCTCTCTTTGTGTAAAGGACTACATGTCCCCTTAGAAAAACTGTTGATTTTTTATGCTTTTATTATTATGGGGATGGGCATGAATCTACCAATTCATCTATCATTTTTATTTTTATTTCTATCTATAAAAATCTTTCCAAAATGTATATTTAAAATTAATTGATTTATTTTTATGTAATGGTGCATTGAAAAATGTCACATAGTTATCAAAGGATAGATAGGACTAGGTCAAAGCATGTTTCAAAGTCTCATTATTAATGTTTTATCTAGTCATCAGCCTAGTATCCTTACATGGTTTGACACAATAGAGTAATTATCCTTACCATATGCAAACCAAAAAGCACAAGAATCGATTTTTATGTAGGAATAGATAATTAGCATCAAGGTGAGGTAAATTATAGATTCTAAAAATTAACATATAGTAAACCTATAGGTTGCATAGTGATCCCATAATAATGGGTTGCACTTTTTGGCCAAACTTAACATTTTAATCAACATTTTTCACCAGATCTTCACTTTCTTACACCTATAGTAGCTAAACCATTAAGAATTTGAAGATGAAGCAAAATAGTGATTTGTCAGATTTTGTGTGTAGATTGTAATTATATTTTTTCAAAAAAATTAAAAATAAATTGTGAATCCTTTTATGTAATTTTTAATAACTTATTTTTTCTACAAAATAACATTTTTAAAAAGTGATGTTTACTTCGGCCTGCATAACTTTTTTTTATAGAAATGATACAATTTTAATTTTTTAATACAAATTTTTCACACCAATATCTAGTGCATGGATATTTTTTCATAATTTTTTGTTGCATATTTTTTTTTTAAATTAATTTTCCAAGTCGGAGTAATTATAATTTGGGCAGAGGTGTACTTCGACCCACATAACTTTTTTTGTATGCATTTTTTAATTAACTTATTACTTTTTTGTTAGAATAAGGACATCAATACCTAGTGCACATGTATTTTTTAGATTTTTTTCTCTATTTTCCTATTTTTTCGTATGTGTGAAACAAAGACCTTGATGTTCGTTGCAAATCCTACATTCACAAGAAATAAAAAATAAATATAATAATCAAATTAAATATATTTAAAATTGTACCTTTTCGAAAGCTTATAATAAGGGCTACATTCTTGCAAAACATAAATTTTGAATGACTTCATTTGATCCCCCAAAAGGTAAATCAAAAGTGGTTTTTTATCAGCATTTTGATAGGTGTAGAGGAGACTCCATTATAGGTATGGTTTTAAACTAACGGGGTTCTATCCAAGGGGGTTTGATCAAACCTTCTTTAATTAAAATCCTTTAAACGAAACCTTTAAAGGCTTAAATCAATATATTTTCCAAAAATATGTGATTTCAGGCAAAAATTAGGATGTCCCAAAAAGTGTAACCCATTATGCATCTTAGATTTGATTAAGTATATGCAAGATAATATCACTAGTAATGAATGCTACTTGGGATGAAAAATAGATCATTCACTAGTTCAAATGATTCATCTAATTAGCAATAATATTTTCATACCATTAGAAAAAAAACATTCAACATCTATCATAGTTTTTCATAAAAACATTTTCACTATTTTATTTAATTTTCTAAACATTTTACTTATTTAGTTTAATTTATTTATCAATTTATAATTCTTAGATTCAAATGTCACCCTTCTAGATATCATATTAGATGGATTCCTCCATAAGAAACCAAGTGAAATTTAAATTTTGATGGTTCTTTGAGGGGAAACCTAGGGCACTCTAGTACAAAATGTGCCATTAAAGACTTAAAAAATCTTGATAAAGGTTGCATCTAATATTTATTTCCTAGAACTAGTAATAAAGGGAAAGCATCATTACTTAACATTGGTAGTCATGTAAAATAAATTTAGTCATCGTTGAAGGATATTCAATGGAAACTATATTTAGCATCACGAAAATATAATTGATCAATTAGAATAAAAACATCATACTATATGAGGCATGGGAAATCTTTGATTCACTAAAATTATTCTCTAACTATGTTGCTACCATGAAGGAAACAAGACAACATATTTATTTTCAAATCAAGGGATTTATAGAATGAATGATTTAATAATTAAAAATTATATGAAAATTTGTCTAGATCATACAATCATGTGGCATGTAACTCCTTAAATGGTTTTTTCCCCTTTATTCCATTAATAACCTAAAGTGGGATGAATGACTCACAAATGATGGGATGATAATTAAAGGTTTTCCCCTCCTACCTACACTCATTATTTTCCATCTACCCACTCTACCTTTTTTATTTAGATAAAAATTGAACTCCACATTTGATTGGTTGGAGAGATTTTCTAAATGGATTTATTCAGAGAAATAATAGATTACTAAGATAACATGGTCTTATTCTTATAAGGTGGAGATATTACCAATGATAGTAAAGAGGTTCTAGGATGGGATTTTGTTGATGTTGTAGAGCATTTCCATGCTAATTTTTGTCTCTTGAACATTTATAAAATTATTTAAGACAAGAAACTGGCAAAGGCATTGAGGAAGAATTACATTTGAGAGAAAAATAAGGAGGATTAAAGATTAATTTTAATAATTTGTCCCATGTCATAGATGCTTTTTTTCCCATTATCTAGGTTTGAATTTTAATGTTTGGAATCTTTGGAAACTATTGAAGAGGTGGAGTGACTACATGCAATAGTCTAGGAGATGGCCAATATTCAAGGGATCATATCCAACAAAGATTATATTTATGAGCCCTAAAAATCAATGCAATGGAACTATGTGATGCTCTAAAAATACCTAATCAAGAGTGCTTCAAAAATACAAGAGGTGAGGACATAAGATTCTTTTAGCGTCATATTGGTCTTAAATTTTTTTCTTAAGGATCTATGTTTACCAAAATTGAAAATAATATATATACACAATTTTGAGATGGTATAGATGAAAACTAATAGTATATCTAGATGTATTAAAGGTAGATACATTATGATAGAAAATTAACTTAATCCTTCCACCATTTTGTATATTTAAGCGGATTTTTAGAATATTCACTTTAATTTTTATATATGAAGATGTAATTCTCACCTACTCATAAGAAAAAAAAAACTATACAACAATGTTAAGGATCTAAAATTTCTAGATCTACCTAGCTATATAGCTTGAAAGCTACACATATATTTAGATCTAAGACATCATGTGTATGTAGCATAGATCATGAAAAATCATAAATATATGTGAACGAATCTTATCATATGAATACCCAAAAATATTTAAGATAGATCTCGAGAATTCATCGAGGAAAATATGAGAGTGAAATGTATATGATAGATAAAGAGAGCATAAAATTTGCTAAATTTTAAAATCATAATATATAATATAAACACCCCTCAAGTATGTAAATGACTTGAATAAATCATAATATAGAAAGTAAAAGATAGTATTTAAAACATAACAAACATGACTAATGAAGGTGTTTAAAATGTAAGGACGCACAACATATAAAATATAGATGAAGTAGAAAGGAGGATCACACCAAAGATGACACAACATGCATGAAGGAGCTTAAAGAGTTTAAAAGATCTATGAAATACATAGTGGTTTATTAGAGATCTAAAATATTTGTCAAATGTCAAGAGAACCAACATATAGTGACAAAGGGTTAAAATTACTCAAACCCTATCCAAGATCTTGACACCACTAAAACCCTGTGAAATGATTATGAAATTATATCTATCATTATAACATATCTATGAATTTTTTATTTTTTTTAAATGGAGAATGATAAGAATGTTGGAACAATGAATAAATATCATAGTCTTTAGCCTATCCCTTAACCAAATGTTGGAACAAGAATGTTGGGTCAAAATGATAGAGGTGAATAATTTTGATTCTTTGCATCATTCCAAAATTTATAAGAATAAAATGACAAGTGGGAATACATGGCATAGAGAAACAAGCACATGAAATAGAATATGATCAAATAGAGGAACTATATATAGAGGGGAGATAAGATAAATATGTATGTGTTTTTTCCCATGTAGGTATTAACATGTATATGATGGTTACCTTGTATCCTATAAAAAGCATAATGAATAAAATATAACACATAAATAAATACAACATGTAGAGTAAGGCTTGCCTAAAGGAGATTATTTGATGCTTAATATAGGCCTCAACATTAAAGAAATCCCTATCCTTAAGATCCTCAAAAGAGAGTTAAAGAAAAAAGAGGTATGAAGGAGGCATCAATAGTAAGAGTGAGATGAGAATTAGGGGCTAGAGGTCCTAATGTGAAGGTTGTTATTTATAGAGAAATATTAGATTTGGGTTTCAAAACCCAAATATAAGTAGGTAGAGCATGTACACTAGTCATAGGTGTAGAAGAAGAAAGAGTGGATAGTGAAATTTGTAGACAAAGGTGTGATGGACTAAAGTGAAATTTGAGATGATACAGGACAAAACGAGGATTTAAAAGGGAATTTTTTTTATATTCATTTTGGTTTAGATGTAGATTAGGGAGAGAGTGTGGTAGAATATTAGGGAGGGTAATGACCTAAGAGGGTGTATTACTTGTTTAGGAGGGATGTTATTGAAAGAAAATTACTTGTAGGAAATTTGTATTTGGCTTGTTCGTTTGTATGATTGAACACACATTTTTCATTTTTAGGGTTTATTACAGTGAAGAATGCCATGATTTCAAAAGATATGCAAAAAATGGATTTAATGAAAATGATTTAGAAAGTTTCAAGAAAATGAAATTCACCAAAATGGATTTACAAATTCATTCACTCCTATGTTACATTTCATTCTACATACATTTTATCTCCCCCTTTTATATGTTGTGACCTCCTAGATTTCTCTTCTTTTCCTATGCCACACATTTATCTTCTCAAACTGTTGCACATTTTTATTTCATTTTAGTTGGAAGATCCCTCTCCCTGGTGCGACCCATCTACCCATTCTCTGTATTTTTTTGTTGTTTGCATTTTTCAAAGTTTAATTGGTTGTTTGGTTTCTCCTCCAATGCAACATTTTATGTTTCTTTTTTCTTCCTATTTTTGGCGACCCTATGTTCTATATTTTTTTCACCTTATTTTCTTGCATCCCTATTCCTTTCTACCTCTACCTACGTGGGATTATTTTCATCTCCCCTTTTAGGGTTTATTATAGTGAAGAACGTCATGATTGAAAGATATGTGAAAATGTATTTCATGAAAATGGTTGAAAGATATGAAATCACCAACCTCGAAGGAAGTCAACACAGTGGAGGGTGACACTTGTCACTAAAGGTGGTGAGGTCGTTGTCGAATATCGCTTGTAGGACATTCAGATGTGGGTTCGCCGTTAGGAAAATGACAATCAAAAAGAATGATAGAGAAATGTTTTGTGTTAAAAATAATATAATTCAAGGGTTCAATCGAACCACCATTTGCTCAAACCCTATTTTTTAATTAAAAAGTAAACAACATTCAAAGGTTCGTTCGAACCATGGGGTTTGTTCGAACCATGGGGTTCGCTCGAATTCCATAGTTTGAGCAAAGCATTAAAAGGGTTCGATCAGACTCAATAGTTTGAGCGAACCCCCTAAAATTCTCCAAACTCTGAAAATCACTTTTTCCTTCTTTAATTAAATTGTGAACCACTTATGTGGGTTTACCCTTGTATATATATACAAATACACACATAAGTGTAAATGCTTAATAGAGGAGTGTGTGTATATATAATATTTATATTATTATTATGTGAATGTTAACTTCTTCATATTCATTTGTATATCGAATGCATGTATACTTGTTTGGCATGGGGTATTTATATATGAATATATGCATGGGATCGATTAACATATGTAATGCTTAGAGTCTGATTTATTTAAATGAACATAGGTCAATTGTATATAACATATACAATGCATGTAAAAGGCCGAATATAATATATATTGGCAATGAGTAAAGATTGAACTATATGTTATGTAATACACAACAAATAAGTTGATATGGATAATATAACATAGTCGATGCTAAGTAAATGGAAACTTTGAATTAGTAAACAAAAATTTACTTTGGACACCTTATCATATAATGATGGAATAGTTACAACAAAATAAAATGTAAATGCATGATAAGAGGATAAGTGACAGCAAGGCAATGAAATGGTCAAAACGTCATTTATGTGCTAGGTGACTGCAAAACGTAGACTTAGTCGACTTGTGCAAGTGTTGCATTTAGAGAGTGGAATGTTTCAATGAGTAAAGCTACGTTGTACAAATAGGGAGAATGGTTGCATACTTGGCACTTGGTTATGAAGTTCTAAATGTTGTAGAAATACATTTAGGAAACAATTCGATTGTCACCATTTGATCATGTGCATATTGAAATAATCTTCAGCTGCTGTCAAAACATAGAGGTTGACTTGTAGCTTGTTTTGTTGAGTAAACTCTTTGATTTCTACCACCTTTTGAGCTAAGTGGATTGAGTCAACTGCATGGATTAAATTGTAAGTTTACATGCCTTTTTTGTAGGTTGTGAAATCTCCTTTTTATTGTATAAATAGAGAGGCAGAGCTCTCATTTAGGACGCACTTCTCATTCTGCAAACTTATTCTACTATTTTACTCTGCTATATTATTCTATGAGAGATGGGAGTTGTTTTGTGAGAGCTGAGAATTATTTGTGAGAATATTACATTATTTTGAGTTAGAGTATTTCCTTGGTTGATAAAGTGAAGCTAGGAAGTTGTTGTAGAAGGTTGAGCATCAATCAATCAATTGGATAAGTATTTTATAGGCATGAGGATACATCTTCCTTTATTTGTCTTTGTTTATGAAAGATTGATTCTTGAGTACTTTATTTGATCTGTTGAGAGTACTTGCATTATGGATATATAGCATTTTCTTTTTAAAGGAAAATAGAAGTTGCTTATGCTATTTTGTGAAGGGTGCTGGCAAGAAGTTAAGTCCACTTTTTGGCCAAAAAGTGGAAGTGTTTTCCTTGATTTTCAGAATTTGACACTTTGACCTTAAAATTTGAAGCACTTAGAGATGGAATCTTCAAAAAAGTCACTAATCATAAAATGTAGTATCGGAGTCTAGTTTCCAAATATGTAATTTATTTCAATACTCAGATTGTACAAATTGAGTTTTAATAGGCATTTGTAAAAAATACTATTTAAAAGATTTTTTTTTACCATACCATGCACGTGTACGACATCCATATTTTGACTTAAATTATCATATTTTTTAAAATCCTTTTGGGAAAAGATTTGTGACTCACTGAAGCTTGCCCTGGATATTTTTTTGTAATTTTTTATCAGGCATATTTGTCGTTTAGAAAAATCGTCGTGTACAACACGCATAAGATGACCTAAAGTTATCATTTTTTGCAAAAAAAAAAAATTAAATTGAAAATAATTGTCTGAAGTTTGCCCTTGTGCAATCCGTTCGTCAAAATGTTATGTTGATGAAAAGTTATTAAAATAGTAAAAAACTCTGATATTTAAAGTTTATGGACCAATTTTATCAGAAATTAATTGAAAAATAGAAAAAATAATCCAATTATAAAAAAAATACATATTTGGAATCTACATTGTCTCATCTAAAATGGGTTTTAATTTCGTCAAAAAATTCTACAAAAAAAGTCGTCAGCCATATGTCCAAACTTGGTATTTTTCTCTGACATTGTTAGAACCTTCAACTTGCAGGTCAAACCAGGTTGAAGGCCTAGGTTTAGATTCCCAATGCTTTTCCTGAACCAAAATCCGAGGCAAAAACTCGACCACAAAGCAAAACCAATTTGAAATTTTAAAAATTTATTAAAAAATCATTTTTTGTGCTTTTACAAAACGGGAAATGGGATCCCATTTTGTAAATTGCCAAAATCCATTTTTGGAAAGTTTTCAAAACGGAGTTCAAAAAGATCCCCTTTGAAAAATTTCCAAAATGGAAAATTTTCAAAATTGACAAAAATAAACTTTTCAAAATCCTTTGAAAAAATGGAAATTTCCATTTCTGGAAAATTTCAAAACGGATCCGTTTTGGAAAATTCCAAAATGGAAATTTAACAAGATCCTTTTTAAAAACGGGATCCCATTTATTAAAAAATGAGATCCTGGATTTTTAAAATACTGGATCCCGTTTTTTAATAAACGGGATTCCGTTTTTTTATTTTAGGCTTGGGATCCCGAACCTAAACGGGATCCCATTTTTGCAATGCCGATTTCATTTTTTTGGCTAAGGCAAAAACTTCCACGTTTCGTGGACTCAATTTCTTGCACTTACCCTGAAGTGCTTGTAATTACTCCATAATAGAAGGGATTGTCTATCATTGGTATTATATATCGGGAATGATGAAATAGGATTAGCTTAAATAAAATGTCTTGCTACTCCTATTGCCCCTATATGGGAAGTAGCTATTGTTGATCTATTCGTAGATAGTTAGACTATGTGTATAGTGTGAGATATGACAATGTCATGAAACCATGCTAGGAAACCTTGGGGATGATAAGTCTTAGCTATAAAGCCATAGAGATGGTATGAAATATAAGGCAGGATGTGACGTTATGCAACCACATCGATTATCTTTACTTGATTGATCATTTGATCATACCTTACTCTTGAATGGAACACTAGGTTTAGAATAACCTATTTGGGTTGAGAAGTTAATCTAATTAAAGAGTGAAACCTTAGGTTAAGATTTACCTACTAGGTTGGGGTATGCGCTTGACTACTCGTTGATACCTATAGGTTGGGAATAACTTACTTGGTTAGGTTGTACATTTGGTCTTGATTGGAACATATAGGGTTAGAATCACCTATATAATTAGACTAGTAATTGGTTGACGACTTTATCCTAAGATTAGGGTATACTGAGGTTGAGACTCACCTATGTGATTAAGTAAATCGTGTGGGCTTATGAGTTGTTATATGTATAGAGACATAGGTGGGATTACCTATTGAGTAGGAGTTGCTACTTGGGTAGTTTCTTTGTACTCTTGTTATGAAGTTATAATGTTGACAAGATTCTACTCTTGAATCATCCCTTTTAATTAAGGAGAATACACTCTCAAATGGAATCATTTAATGATGTGATCATTCTTTGATTGAGGTCATTCATTGATGTGGATATACTCTTGATGAGAACCACTTATTTGTGTGTAATATTACTGAATGGAGTAAGTTATTTATGAATCTTTAATCTATGATTAGATAAAAACTTATGTAGCTATACTCTAGATTATAAAGTTATACTTAAGACTAGATTGTTTATGGAAGAGAATAGATTGTTTATGCAAAGATAAGCTCATATGTTTTACCTAGGATAGGAATATCCATTGAAGGGATAACTAGTGCTTAGGCTTAATTGGTTGAGTTGCCATTGTGTTTTGAGAAAGAGAGGAGTAGGTTATTTTTAGGGTTGAAGATTTACCATTGGAGGAAATTACCTAGGCATAGTATAAGAATGGTCATAATCCAAACCAAGCCGTAGTAGTGTATGTGAATGTGAGGACTATCACTTGAAGCACTGGGTGAGAATACTTTGGCCAAAGTAGTGTAAGTAGCCACTGTTTACACTATCAATTCATTGTGTTTGTTTTATGCATTCTAGTTCAATATTTTCATACTCGTAGGAGTAGCTATCGTATGATTAGGTTCTAGTTTGTAGGACACAACACTAAGCTCAGATAGGCATTTTTTATGAGGTTTACCAACCAATCTCTTCATTGAAGAGTAGGGCCATCTCATCTGTGAGGTAGATGTGCGGGGGATCGCATTTTAAGTTTGTGGTTGGTGGAAAAGTGCTTCAGTGATGCTTCTCCTCATCAATCGACAGTTGAGGTTTGAGGATGTTTGCACTAGCATTGGGGGTAGGTGGAGTGTATGCACTAGAGGGTGAGGACATATAGAATGTATGTGCCATTGTAGAAACATCGGGATTAGTTTATATATCTTTTTCCAGAAGAAGCTCAGAAGAGCTATGTACATATCATGTACCCATTTATATGGAAAGATGTAATCATGATTGATATAATTGAGTTCATTCAATATGATACCTATGTTATTGAAAGATTTGTGAAATTACAAAGAAATGCAATGGAAGTTTGGAAGTAATATTATTTCAAATGAGCATGTAATTTACATTATGGAAAGAAAAATTTGTATTGCTATGTCATGGATTCATGTTTTATTCACTTGTATTGAAAACATTGGAAATTTTACTTAGAACATTGGGGTTGTTACAATATTAATAGTATCTATCTTCAGTCTGAGTTGTTTATGTTTTGATGCTCCTCAAGGTTGCATTCAAGTGTTGCAGTGTGTGGAAGGTTAATTGGTTGTGTAGAATGAATATGTTCTTCTGGTGTATGATGTTGCAAAGGAGTTGTTGAATTTCAAGGTGTTGATGGAATATTCCATATGGTGTTTAAGTGTTGTGTGTGGTCTGCAAGTCATCTTTGGATCAAAGGAAGTGTGTACTTAATTGTTTAATGTTGTTAAAACAAGTTTGATCGACCTTGGGTGTTTTCACTAATTACATATATGCTTCGATGTTTTTGGAAGTGTGGTGTGGTGTGTATGTGTGTATTTCGGTCCACGTTAAGGTGTGATGTGGTCCACCTTCATTCCTTTCCATTGCATGAATGTTTTGGTGTTGACCTAATTTGAGTTTGCATGTTTGAGGTGCATAGTCAACCTTGTGAATTTTTTTCAAGGTTGAGGATGGTATATATGAGTGTTGAGTTGATGGAGGATGCATGAGGGATGTGTGTAATGTGAAGTGTTGATATTTTAAGTGTGAAAGTGTGAAACCCAGTATGAGCTTTACCTAAGACTACTGGAAGTAGTGAGTAGAAGGTGTCTACATTAAATAAAGATAGTGTGAATGTTCTAGTGAAGTAGTGGTGGAACTTTTCAGTTGCTCTAAGATTGATTTCTCATTGTAACAATCTTCTTTCTTTTTCTTTCTAATCTAGAAATGAGCCATTGGAAATGAGACCTTTTCTTTTGGGCAGTGAGCCCTCCGACAGTGAGCCTACTATATTTGGTGTTGCAATTAATTTATAGTGTGAGCTAATCCTCACTGAGGTTTTTCCCTTCTTAGGTTTTCCATGTAAATCTAGTGTTCTCATGTGTTTGGATGTGTTTGCATTATTGTTTCTCATGTTTACATTTTGCTAATGCATGATAAGGGTTTAATGGTTGTTAAGGGTTTAGAGACCAATGTAGATCTAAATTTTAATGAGAGATTTTATTTTTTAATGTACAACTGATTCACCCCCTCTCTTAGTTGTCTTGTGTATTCAACATATGCTACAAGAAATTAGCCAAACACAAAATAAAAAATTATAAACTAAACATTTATTTAAGAAAATACAATTAAAATAGTCATTCAATTCGCTAATGAAATAGATAAATGACTATCACATTAACTTCACAATGTATTTGACAAACAACTAATTACCTATTACCCATTAGGGTTGTGAAATCAAAATAAAACCAGTTGGTGCATTGCCTTAGTGACGTTTAATGACCTCACCTTTCATTTATAGCCAAACAGAGGAGTGAAATGAGGAAATGTCTTCTCAAACACTAAACAACAAATAAATAGTTTCCAAAATAATATATAATAGAGAATAAATAAGACACCATAACACATAAAAGGTCATGCCAACCTTTAAATTTAAGGTGTGCCACTATTAGGCCTCTTACAACCTAAACCCCCAAATAAGCATTAATACACAATTGAGAATGAATGAGCACATAATTCTAGGTGGGTCATTGCCTTAGTGAGGTATGACAGCCTCACTTTCCATTTTCACCTAGATGAAGGAGTGAAATTAAGGAATGTCTTTTCAAACAAAAAAACATCAAATAAACAATTACTAAAACAATACAAGATAGAGAAGAAACAAGCGATAAAACATGAAACTAGGTGGGTCATTGCCTTAGTGATGTATGATGACTTTACCTTCCATTTACAACTAAATAGAGGAGCGGATTGAATAAATGCCTTCTCAAACACTAACAACAAATAAGATCATTAGTGTAGTGAACACATGATAGAGAAGGAATGTACATAAAACAAGGAAAACTAGATGGAGGATTGAAATGAAGAAATTCCTTCTCAAACAATAAGCAAAAAATAAACATTGGCCTAAACAATATATGATAGAGAAGAAACGATTAAAAAATTAAAAAACTAGTTGACTCATCACCTTAGTGAGGTATGAAGACCCCACCTTCCATTTGAAGCCAGACAAACAATGGCATAGAACACGACCACCAAACAGACATCCACATCCTCTCAATATTCTCTCAATGCAGACCTCCAAATTCTCTTCATTGAATCCCTTCAAAGTCATGAGAAAATGAGAGAAAAAACGAGCAAACAAATATAGGTGGCAAATGAAATTGTTTTGGGGGAAAAGATGATTGATAGTAAAGTGTTGTGCATTGTTTAATGCTACATACTACAACATTGAAGGCGATGATGTTTTGTATCTGCATGTCATCCCATACATGCAAGGATGTAGGTAGATTCACTAAATGCAAAGGTGTGTGAATTGAGTGTGGACTCACATCGAATAAATGAGTTGGTGTTTGATTGAAACATGTGATTTTGAATGGTGAGAACAAGAAAATGGTAACATCTAGTACGTTGATGATGTTTTATGACCAAAGGTCCATATGCACCACCTTTAAACAACTATAATTTTAAGGGTAAAAATAAGGGTGTCTACTGTCAACTTGTCTATGTGTACATTGAATCATACACCCCTTAAAGAAAAATATTTAAAACATCCACCTGCCTACACATTTGACTGGAAAGAATGCTACAATGATACATACAAATCCATGCGAACTTTGAAAATTAAGTGTGCCATTATCAAGGTCTCTCCCCTAATTTAAAATTAAAAAATACAAAAATAAACTTGCACGCCTTGGCTCAACAATGTTCTTAGGCTAGGGTTCTATGGGGGGCTTCACAATCTATTTTGAAGAAATAGGTTAGGCTTTTTTTCCTGCCACTTTTCAATCATGTGAGTTTTTAAATTCCCGTCAATTTATTTTTTTATTTTTTTATATTTATTTACTTCGCTGAATTAAATATGCAAAATAATAAAATTCATGAGATCACCAACTTCCCTAATTTTAAAAGCCTTGAGTTTTAAACTTCAAACTATACTACAAAATTCATGAAACCACCCACTTTAAAATAATCTTAAAAAAATCTTAAGAACATCTACTGATTTTTTTTTAAAAGCTCCCACTTTAAAATTAAAAAAAAAATCTAAAAACATCTACTGAATTTTTTTTTAAAAACCCTCACTTTAAAATAATCCAAATAAATCATAAGAACATCAACTGAATTTTTTTAAGAAGCCCCCTATAACACTCCACCCTTATCACCTCGTTCCACGTGCTTTTCGCATTTGATATACAGGACTCACATGCTAAGATTTCGATATACAGTAGGACTCGTGCTAAGAAAATAAAATAAAAAAACTGAGTTTTGGTGTTTTGACAAGAAATTCATTGCACACGAAATTTTGATTAATGGGATTTTATAGTTTTATCCTGTTCAGCCACCTGAGAATAAAAACAATATGCAAAAGCATTTATACTGTTAAGCCTTGTGACAGTGAAAAGACATTATATTTCTTCCTCAGTTTCTTCGGATTGCAAAGAAAAATGGCAGGGCATGCAGTAGTTGTTCCATATCCAGGGCGAGGCCACATCAATCCCATGATGCAGCTTGCCAGAAAGCTCGCTTCTCATGGAATCTCTGTTACTTTCGTCCTGACTGAGACTTGGCACAAAATCATCACACAAACCGAGGACGATTCTTTCTCCCATGCTCGAAAGCTTGGCCTGGACATTCGGGCGGGCCTTATTCCAGACTGCGTGGTGGAGGAGTCAGAAAGGTGGGCTAACATGGCGGCCTTTTTTCTCTCGCTCTCAAACATGGAAACTCATGTGAGCGACCTGATATCAAACCTCAATCGCTCAGGAGCTACACCGTCCTGCATAGTGGCCGACACTTTGCTCACTTGGGCGGTGCCTCTTGCTAAACGGCATGCTCTCCTCTCCATTTCCCTGTGGACAACGTCTGTCACAAATTTTTCCATCTCTCATCGCTTGGGTAAAGAAGAAAAGCAACAACCATTAGCAGTTAAATTATTTGCAGCTTGGTATTATAAAGCAAAACTAATTCTTTATAATTTGTCGTTGCAGTTGGGTTGCAAGGCTCCATGGAGGATATTCCTGGCGTGTCTTCGTTAGTACGGACGGAATTTTCTGACAGACTTCCTTCTTCTTCCCCTGTGAGCCATGCGTTTGAGCAGTGTTTGATAAATGTGAGAGAAGCAGACTGGTTTGTTGGGAATTCTTTCTACGCCTTGGATTGCAGGGCAGTGGAGGCCCTGCGGCACAAAACCCCTGTGCAGTGCGTGGGCCCCTTGAACATGCCCTTTACCCATTGGGAAGATGGGAAGAGCGCTTCACAGTGTAGTCAATGGTTGGAGTCGAAACCGGCCCGGTCTGTCATATACGTTTCCTTCGGCAGCTTTATTATTGTGCCGAGAGCTCAAGTGGGGGAAATTTCCGCGGGTCTCAAGCAGAGCGGGTACTGTTTTGTATGGGCGCTTCATCCGGATGAAGAGGCGTCTCATGTCTCGGAAATGTTGCCGCCTGGATTTTTGGAGGATTGTAAAGAGCAGGGCTTGGTTGTGCCCTGGTTTAGGCAGGAGGAGATTCTTTCACATCCTTCGGTGGGAGGGTTCTTCAGCCACTGTGGATGGAACGCCGTTATGGAAAGCATCTCTGCGGGTGTTCCCATGTTAGGATTTCCTCTCCGGATGGATCAGTTCATCAATTGCAAGCTGGTTGTGGACGAATGGAAATTCGCGGTGAGGGGGAGGGGTAGATAGGATGGAAATAGGGTAATAGCAGCACAAGAGATTGCCGGAAAGGTAAAATCGTTGATAGAAGGCGAGGAGAGCGAGAAATTAAGAGGAGCGGTCGAGAGGTTTAGAGAGGTTGCCAAAGAGGAAGTCACCAATGGACTGTCTGCCAGTAATTTGAAACTACTTGCCGATAAGTTGAAAGCAGTCAAGACACCAATGAAAGAAATAGCAGAACAGGAAGCCATTTGAGATGGGTAATTGCTTTGCACCTATCTCTCCGTTGTTTGTCTCTGTTATTGCAGCCACTACCGAAATAATCAATAATCAGACTGACAATAATGATTCAATGTCAAAAAGCTGAATTTGTTGGAATTGTTAACCAAACTTTTGGTAAAGGATTCAGTAATTGAGCATGTTCTAATAATTGTTATAATATTTGTTGATTTAATGTTTAATATTTACATCAAAGATGTTTTCTTATATGAAGTGTCTTCAGCTAAATCTTTAAATCAACGGTTATCCTAACATCGATATCAATAGGAAACGATTGAACGGATCTCAGCCATTCATCATTTTTTTTTTACTGTTTTTCCCCTTCTTTTTTTCGGCTTCCCCCTTGTTTCATTTCCGCTCCTCCAAACTCTGCTCAGTTTTCCTCGCCAACGTTCACTTCTCCCATCTTGCAGCTTCGGACTGAAAATAAGATTTCGACGACTATGTTTATTAAAATGAAAATTACAGCCAATATAATAATAATAATAACGAGCACATTTAAGTGTTAATATTACGACATCCTTTACCCTAGATAGTTAAGTATTTATTAGCATAATTAATATATTTTATATAATACAAAATAAATTATAAATAATATAATTATACTATCTATTATTACTATTATTATATATTATATTTTTTAATAAAACTATTAAATACATATATAAAATTATTATAACTAATAATTAATAATTATGAATATTTTTATGCATAAAGATCAATTAAGAAAAAAATGGGTTTTTTTTCATACAAACTATTAAATATAATATAATCTGTAATGAATTTATTTTATTATTATATTTTATATTTCAATTAATTCTATATAAAATTAATTATTTAATATATTTTTTAAATAATATTTTATTTATTAAAAAAATATTTTTTTTCTTGAAATATTAAATATTTATTTATATGTTATTTATTTATGTATTTATTTTATATTTAATATTTTATAAATTATTAAATATAATATAATATGTAATAAATTTATTTTATTATTATATTTTATATAATATAAATTATTAAATATTTTTAAAATTTATATTAGGTTTATTATAAAATTATTTTTTTATTAATATTACATATATATGTTAATGTTATTTAATTATGTATTTATTTTACATATAAATTATATTAATTATCTTAAATATAATATAATATGGAATGGATAAATCTAATATATTTTTAATCTAGAAATTGAGAGAGAGGTAGAGATGAAGAGAAAGTAGAAAGGAGGGAGAATAAAAGGGAGGGACACACTCCTTGTTTCTCCCTCCCTATCTCAATCTTTATATCTCTCTCACTCACACACTCCTTACTTTTCCCTCCCTATCTCTATCTCTATATCTCTCTCATTGACACACACTCCTTGTTTCTCCCTCACTATCTATATCTCTATATCTCTCACTCACACACACACACTCCTTGTTTATCCCTTCCTATCTCTATTTGTATCTCTATATCTCTTTTCCCTCTCTCTCCCTCTCTATTACTTGTCGCTATCACCTCATTTATCTCTCTTTCCCCTATCTCTATCTTTTTGCCTCTCCCTCTCCATCTCTACCTATATCTCATTATTTTTATCTCTTATTCCATCTCTCTTACTCACTCTCTATATATCCTTCTCTATCTCTCCCTCTCTCCTTATCACTCCCTCTTTTTACATCTATCTACTTCTTTCTCTCTATATATATATTTCCATATTTATTCTTCTATCTCTTCATCTCTCTCTACCCCTATATATCTCCCTCTCCTTCTCTCCATATCCCTCTCCTTCTCCTTCTCCTTCTCCATCTCCATCTCCATCTCCATCTCTATCTCTTTACCCCCTCTCTCTCTTGTTCTTTCCCCTCTATCTCTCCCTCTTTCTATTCTTATCTCTACCTCTCTCCTTATTGCAAACATAACATGAGACTATTGGTAATGGAGCCTAATTACATTCCTGATTATCTATATCTCTCCATATTTCTTCTATCTCTATCTCATTATCTTTCCATCTTTGTCTACCCCTATATCTCTCCCTCTCTCTCCCTCTCTCTATATATCACTTCTTATCTCTATATTTTTCTTTCTATCTCTCCCTCTATCCTTTTATATATATTTATCTCTTCCATATATATCTATCCCTCTCTCCTCCCTCTTCTTATCTCTCCCTCTCCCTCTCCTTCTCTCCACATCACTCTTCTTCTCCACCTCCATCTCCATCTCTATCTATCCATATATTCCTCTCTCTCTCTCTCTCTCTCTCACTCTTCCCCCATCTATCTATCTCTTGTTATATCCCCATCTCTCCCTCTCTCCCTCTCCCTCCCTCCCTATTGTAAACATAAGGTGATCCTAATTATCTTCTTGATTTATATGTTTTGTTTCAGTCATGTTTGGATCCTTGTAAGTGGATGCATAGTCAATTTGAAGCTATCACTTCTCCATTGAGACCTTTGTTGAAAAGAAACATCATTTTCTAAATGGCCTACCAATTGACCTCATGTACTACACAAATATATGAAAAAAATAGATAGAGATAAAGTTACATTGTCATAACCCAATATTTAATGCATTTAAATTAAAATATGATAAATTGAATTATTGAGGAAATTCAATATGTTGAATGAAAAACTTGATATTTTGGAAATGTTTGAAAGAAGTTGGCCATCTTTTAACTATGCGATATTTTGAATTATCTTATAATTTATCATGATTGAACGTTACTAATGAACTGTGTAAGTACAAGTGTGTGCAAATGCAGGGAAACATGCTTAAGGATGAGAACACAGTTGAGGTAGGATCATTCAACCGGATTGAACGGTAAGCTTGATAGAATGTGGGTGCACACACCATAAAAAAACATGATAGTTGCATTGGAAACTTCATGTAGCATATTATAATGACTTGATTCGAATGATTTAATGACTGAAAAAAATAGGCTTGTAAAATAATATACATGTTATTTCTTATCTAAATGTCTATTTTGATCTCATGTTTTCAAAATTTAAAGAAAATGATAGCATGGTTAAACATATTTGTATGTAATTTAAAAGGCATGCTTGAAGGATAAGAAAACCACTTTATTTATAATAAATCATTATTCAAATAAAATAAAAGTTTATTCTTTGCTTGAAAGTGATTGAAAACTATATTGTTATAAAGTAAAATAGAGATAAATAAATATATCTATATATGTACACATATATACATATATATATATATACATACATACATATATATACATATATATATGTATACATATTTCTTATAAAGATCGAATATGGGATCGAATTATCAAAACCATATTGTTAAATTCAAATAATATTTTTTTTTAGACATAATGAAATAGTGACCTGCATTCGAATTTAAGACCAAGATATGCAAATTTAAATAATGCCCAGGCAGCTAAATTAATGTCAATTATGAATGAAGCAACTCCCATAATGGAGCGAATAGGTAAGGAAAACATGCATTTCCATTTTGGTAGCTCGAGATACTTGGGGAAGAAATCGACAAGGGTCTAGCAATGGTGACGAGAAATCAGGGAAAAGCAAGCTAGTGAATCGACTCATCTGGGAAAGAGGGAAAAAGCCAAGGAAAAGCCACAAACAAAGGTAAAAATTTTTGTTTGATGTTGTATATTCTTCAAATTTTTAGTACAAACTATTTGAAACTTTCATTTCCCTTTCATTATTTCGATTTCATTTGAGTTGATTGAAAAACAATAGATGCCCATTTTCTGCAAAGTGTATTTTGTTTTAGAATCAGGGTGTTTCGATTTGAGATCGACCATTTTCTTGGTTTATGTTGCAAGGGCCTTATTGGCCAATGTTTTCATGCACCATATCTTTGCACATTCTTTCTATCGATATGATAGCCGAACCAGGTTAATCCTTGTATGATTTATTAATTTCACCTCTTTCACTTATTTCTTGCATGTAACTTTTATTAACCATTACATGTATAATTGTATGAATTATGATAGCTTGAATTATTATTTGTATTAAATGATTTAAAAATCATTATCGATTTCCTTTAAGGGAAACGACTATTTTTCCATTGTAATCCTTCACTATTTGTTGTTTTTCCTTTTAGCTAGGCCAAACAGGTATGTTGCCTGAAATGGGTGTGAAGGTTGCTAACATCGTTCATAGAACGATGTACATATATATATGTCATTTCTATTAAGCATGATGCCTCATTCTCCTTGAATGATGGAGGAACGATTACATCATTTCATTTTATTATGTGGACATCGATCTTTAAGATCGATTACAGTATATATACCATTTGTATATAGATTTAATCGTTCAACAGAATAATCCCTATTTTCTTTGCATACATGTGATGCTCACATGTGTTGTTTACACCAGTCTATTTTGCATACACATATCGTTCTTAGAATGATTACTATGAATGTGTTTTATCAACCGATTGTCGAACATTGTAAGTCGATAATCGACATTTCTTCAAGGTTTGGCTAATGATAATGTTAGTGATGAAACCAAACTATCATTCGACTATTAGTCATTCTTAGAATGATAGTAGCTTGAATTTATATCCATATTTAAGTCACCCATAAAAAAACTCAAGTCTCTCCTAACCCGAAACAATAATATGAATATTCCAACTTGTATGTGATTGAAAATGACAAGTATGTCACTTGATCCTTTGTTTACACAAAAATAACACTACTATTGTTTAGATAATTGTATAACTAGAATGATAGAACATTGACCATTTACATGATATACTGGATAACCTAAAACTGTTAACGAGACATATTGGCACATTAACTTGTAAAATTCTACAAACAACATTATTTTGGTACAAACAACACATTAGTATGTGGAAACTGTTCAAACAGATCTATTCTTATTTCTTTGAAAAGGGAAAATTTGCATCTTGTATTATTGTCAAATGATATGATATTTTGTAGCATTATTTTGAATGAAAGCAATATGTTATAATGGTTTTTATTTCAGAATGTATGCACAAATTAATAACTTAAGTCGACACATATATGTGTATGCACATAGACCTTTGTCTACGTACATACACATACTTGTGGCATACCTTATTTTGTTACTTGTTTAATTCATTTTGATAAATATTGAATTACGTTGAATGAAATCATGTGACATGTGTATGAATTGAATGGACAAAACATTGAACAGATCCTCTTGAATTATTTTTCTAAATTCATTTAAGTAGAGGAATTAAGTAGACTAAAATTAAATTTCGCCGATATTTGTGTAAATATTATTCTCTTTGTTTAGTAGAACAAAAAACCCTAATTAGACTAGAGCATCTGAAGGTAGATGTTGCTAGAGAGGTAGATAGTTGCTATTGAATAAACTTGTGTTGTTAAAAATTTACCTTCCGGGACGAGTGCTAAAATGGAGTTTAGAAAGTATAGGTTTTTCCTTTATCCAAAACCTATCTTTTGTTGTTGCAACTAAATTTTTATGCTTGGCCAAGCAATTAGCTCACTATGTATGTATGGGCTTTGTGATAACACTCTTTGCCATTCCTAGCATAGATATTTCATTTTTATAATCATAGATAGAGATGCATGTTGATGTTTGGGCACACACCAGATCCCACCTTGCAGATTGTTCTCTTGCCAAAAAATTTGTGTAGCGTCAGGCATTCTTCAAGTAGGAAGAATTTTGGGGAATCATAAGCTTTGTGGTGGGGCGGTAAAGTGCTTCAGCCATGTTCTCGTCCACTAGTGGACGTGAGCATCAAGAGGAAACCTTGGATTTTTTCATGATTGTCATGGTCTATGATGTAACCTTGATGTAAAATTGTATATTGTATTGACTTTGTGGCTTAATGAGCCAAGTCAACTTGGATATTGTAATTCAAATTTGGAAATGAATACAATTATTATGACTCTTATTTTAATTAGACATGTGTTGCTATGATTAAAAATAGTTTCTTAAGCTATGTCTTTTTAAAATTAATATTCATAATTTTATTTGCAATAAATATTTAAGTAATAATTAGAATGGGTTATTACCCACATAAAGAGAGGGAGATAGAGAGAAAGAGAAATAGAGAGAGGAAAAGATATATATATAGCGAGAGATAATGTGAAATATGGAGATAGAGGGGATACAAAGAGATATAAAGAGAGAGGAAGAGAGATAAAGAGATAAAGATATAAGGGGTTGATTGATATATCTCTCCCTATCACTCTCTATCTCTTTATATCTCCCTCTATCTATGTCACTCCCTCTTCTCCTCTCTATTTATTGAGCAATCTCTCCCTCTCCCCCCTCTCTCTCATTCACTCCATCTCTCCCTCCATCTCTCCTACTCTATATATCTAACTCTATTTCTCTCTCTTTATCTCCCTCTCACTCCTCTCTATCTCTGTCTATCAATATCTTTCTCTACCTCTATCACTATCTCTCTATCTCTTTCACTATCCCCCTCTATCTCTCTATATCACCCTCTTTATATGTCTCTCCCTCTCCCTCTATATATATTGAGTTATATCTCCCTCTATCCTCCATCTTCTTCTCTCTCTCTCCCCTCTTTTTCTCTCCCTCTCTTCTCTCTCTTCCTCCTCGACCTATCTCTCTCCCTCCTCTACCTATCTCTCTCACTCAGTCTATCTCCATATCCCCCCTCTCTATATCTCTCCCCATATATATCCCTCCCTTGCTCCCTCCCTATCATCTCTCTCTCCCTCTCTCTCTCTCTATATATATATATACATATCCCTCTATTTATCTCTACTCTCTGTCTCTATTTATATATCTCTAATTTTCTTTGTTTGTCTATCTCTTTGTCTCTCTCCCTCTCCTCCTCTCTATATATCTCCTTATTATATCTCCATCTCTCTATCACTCTATCTCACCATCTATATCTCTCTATATCTCCCTCTCCCTCTTCCTCTATATTTCTCTATCTCGTCCTCTCTATCTCTATCTTTATCCCTCCCTCTACATATATCTCTCTATCTATTTTTCTCCCTCTTCCTCTCACACTCTATCTTCATCTCTACATCTATTTTCCTCTCTTCCCCTTTATCTCTATACATCACTCCCTCTCTCTATCCATCCATATATCTCCCTCTCCCTCTTATTATTTATCTTTGCTTCTCTATCAATATCTCTCCATATTTCTTCTTCCATCTCTCCCTCTATCTCTACCTCTCTATATCTCCATCTCTCTCTATATCACTTCTTATCTATATCTTTATCCTTCTCTCTCCATATCTATATATTTTTCTCTTCCATCTCTATATATTCCTCTCTCCTCTCTTTACCTCTCCCTCTCCTTCTCTCCTTTTCTCCCTCTCTCCATATCCCTCCTCCATCTCCATTTCCATTTCCATCTCTATCTTCCTCTATATCTCTATCTCCTTACCCCTCTCTCTCTCTTTCTCTTTGTCATATATATCTCCCTCTTTCTATCCATATCTCTCCCTCTCTCCCTCTCTCCCTCTCTCCCTCCCTCTCCTTATTGTAAACATGACATGAGCCTATTGGCAATGGAGCCTGACTACCTTCCTGATTTAGAGGTTTTATTTCAATCATGTTTGAATCCCTGTAAGTGGATGCATAGTTTATTTGAATCTATCACTTATCCATTAAGACATTTCTTGCATAAACAACATCATTT
Organism: Sequoiadendron giganteum; assembly: GCA_007115665.2. Taxonomy (NCBI): domain Eukaryota; kingdom Viridiplantae; phylum Streptophyta; class Pinopsida; order Cupressales; family Cupressaceae; genus Sequoiadendron; species Sequoiadendron giganteum. Next base: position 332,445,374 of record CM021106.1, on the reverse strand, counting down.
GCTAAGCATGGCCTACCAATTGACCTCATGTACTGCATAAATATATGCAAAAAAATATACCAAAATTTATCCTAATCTACCTCCCACACTACTTTTTGGTGTACCTATTGCACACTAAGGTGTGATTGCTAGTTTTAATAATATTGAGCCAATAGTTATGACTTTAAAGTTGTTAGTGTTAATGACAACTACCAATAATTGAATAATTTGTATTACTTAAATCTAAAAAGCAATAAATCATGTGATGCCATGCCACATCAGTGCACATGTATTGGTCTCACTTTTTTGGGGACCTTTTTGGATACCTCGACAAAAAGCATGCTGATGTGGAATCATATTTGATGATGTGGCCCTGAAACCTTAGTTATAAGCAGGTGCATTGCCAAGGAAGCTACTGTAAAAAAATTATTATTTTTTTAAATTTCCACGTAGGATTTTGAGAAGTGCAAATTTAGGGTGCTCAACTACCGAATTCTCTCCTCTAATGCATGACATAGGCCCATAGAATGGTTTTCAAATTGGGTGATTCTTCTTTTTACCGATTAAATTCTTAAATCTTCGGTTGTTGTTGTCATAGGTTTCAAGTAAACTAACTCTCACTCACTAGTTAGTTCTTATGTTTTGAAGTGTATGTGTATGGTAGTAATAGTGATAGACATTGAATACATTTTAATCAATGTGTAATTATTAGTTTATGTGACAGGTAGAAATATACGTGTGTAGATTAGGTTTTATTAGTTGGTATCAAAAGAATTAACGAAGTGTTAAATTTAAAATAGTTTGATCAAATTTATTAATGCATATTTTTTCAATTTTTTTTTAAAATATCAAAATTAATTTATCTATAATTTTGATTGTAAAATTAAAAATTTATATTTTTATGTGACTTTTTATTTTATTTATTATCTTATTTGATAATGACATTATTTTTATTCAAGGAGTTGTGGGCCAATTCACAATATGTCATTTTATCAAATTGAATCAATTTGAATTTACTAAAAAGATGAAATAGAGAAAATATGAGAGATTGTGAATAAAATAATCAACAATAAAATAAATAAAATTTATATCTATTGTTTTAAAATATTTTTAAAATTAACAATAAGATAAATAAAATTTAATAAAGGGTAATGAGTAATTATATATTTTTAATCTATTTTATATCTATTTTTAACCAATGTCAAGGAGCGATACTAATGCATCTAATGCATTCAATTTATTAAATTAGTTTAGCCAATGAACATATATAATTCATTAATTTGAGCAAAAATCCTATAGTCTACATTTAATTTCTTATTTTAAATAATTGTAAACAGGTCATTTATCTTTCTTTCTATTGGTTCATGTTGGAAATAGTCAATATAAAAATTAAAAAAATCTTTTTTTATATATATTTAAGTACATGCCTAATCTAATTCAATTAATTTATTAAATCAAATTTCAAGTTTATTAATGTCTTGAATGACATGAGCACTATTATATACATTATAATTGCCATTTTCTATATGAAAAGATAAATTAATATGAAAATAAAATTTTGCCTTAATAAAATTAGATTTAGAATTATTTTATCTCTTTAAATGATATTTCTAACATCACTCAATTTATTAGACACAACAAGATTCATTGTTCTCACTACAACATTTACAAGAACCTAACATAATACGTCTCTTGTTGAAGCATGGTTGTAACAAACAAAAATGGGTGATTTTGATCGAAGGATGATTTTAATTTGAAAGAATGAACCTTTTTTCCAAATTATAAACTATTGTCAAATATCTTTACAATAGACAACATTACCAATTTTCCTCTTTTGTATAGAATAGGGACTTCTATACAATTTTCACATATAATATATTCTAAGATTTGGTTTTTCAAATTAGAAGGATTGGTGTTAGGGGTTGTATTGGTGATGTTAGTGGTAGTTGAAAAATATTAAACAATAGAGTTGAATGATGGTTGACAACATGGAAATGAGCATGGAAGGATGATGTCATCAATAGTGGTATTTTTATAATAGATTTTAGGATTGTGCAATTCAGGTGTAGATGAAGGAGAGATTTAATAATTATGACTAGGTCTAGTTGTGCCATAGTTTTTCCAAGGTGTTGTAATAGAAATATTTTTTTTAATGGTGGTAAGATCCTAAGTAAGATAGATGAGGGCCTGTAAATTATCGGAACAATCTCTAAGAAAGTGATTCTTCTTCTTCATGTTGTATGTGTTGAAGACTACATGGAATTAGTCATGTCCATTTCACCAAAGTTGTAGATTTTAACTTCTCATCCAAAAAAATTCATTCTTGAATCTCTCCATGTATATTGGAAAGAAAGGGAACAATGAGTTGATTGGAGAAGAAATTACATGGATCTAATTAATATAGAGAAAATTTTCCATTTCCTTGATGTCTCTTATGGAGTGGTAGTCATATAATAAACATAAATAGCTTATTTTATTATATTAAAAGTTTCAAGCCATCAATGTTGCTTGGACTTGAGGTCCTTTATTTATATAGCATAATAACCCCATGGACATTATCTAACACCACTACATCACCCTACATCCATGGACTATTTCAACTTCATAACACTAAGACTCAAGTCTTGACTTCCTTGTTTCTTTTCCCCAAAGGTTTTAGACTTTGATTTAATATATTCATGGGTTGAGTGTAAATTCGGTCTAATTTAGAGCTAGATAGAAAAGTGAGCAAGGGTACAATAGGTTTCTTGGAGAAGAATTTAGTTGGCTTTAAACTGATATAGAGGAATTATGTCATTGCATTGATCCAAATTTTATGAATGTGGTATTCATATATCATAAGCATATACAACATCATCATTATATAAAGGTTCCAATATATTGATGTTGCTTGGACTTGGGGTCCTTGATTTTTACAACATAACAACCACATAATCAATGTGCATCATTTAACACCTTTATATCTCCCTAGCTTTGAAAAATATTTTAAATTTATGGGAATGGGGATTAGGTCTTAACTTGCTCAATTATTTTCCCTGTACTCTTGAGACTTCAATTGCTTTAGCAATTTCTCCATTGTGCAATAATAAATTACATTTCTTTGTAATTATAGATCCTAACCATTTTGGTGGTATGTGTAGCTTGATCATGTTCCAGGTTAATATTTTGGTCACTTTGTTAGGTGTGATTTCCCCCCAAAATAAATAACGAGGGAGTGCATAGGGGTTGTTGGGGGCAACACCCCCGAAGCAAAAATTCCTATATTTTTAATAAATAAATTCTGAATAATTCCCAAGAAAAATTAATTTTGCAACTAACTGCAACTAAACAGTTTCTTGCTATGGATGAGAGTTGGAACTTGTAGCAAACAACACATTAATTAGTTGAATAGTCATTTGGATTTGAAGTTGGAAGGCCATGGTTAGGAGAAACTTGCAAGCATCAAAGCGTGTGGAAGTGTAGTGTAGATTTTGTTTTGAGCTCACAACAACACGAGGTGTATAGACAATTTTGAAGATATTCTTTTGAATGTACATGCAGTATATTGTTGTTGTTGTTTTATAATTTTTTCTTCACTGGAAGTTTTAATAAAATATTCTAGTTGTTTGTGGATATAGCCCAAAGGGTGAACCACATAGAAAAAATTTGTTGTTTGTGAATTTCATTCTTTGTTCTATCAATTATTTATGATTTGCATTGTTTAATTCATTTATTTATTGCTCCAATGTTGTCTGAGATCCCAACACATTACATGCAACTAGTGTTGTACAATCTTCTCATCTATTTTTTGATCTCCTACAAAATATGTGTAACAAAAAATAAACCATATAAGAACCTATGCTCAAAACAATTAGTATATGATAAAATATTGATTCTTAAGCATTAGAGCAATTCATGATGTTCAAATTGAGCATATGAACAAATCAAATATATTTTTGATAAATTTCATTATCACAATCCTTTTCAAATTTAGAAATTAACATTAAATTTCTTGTTCTATCCTTAGGATTTTTTTCTTTAAATAAGGGGCTCATACTTACTCTGATGACAAATATAAATTTGTGATAAAGTAACACTATTGAAATATCAAGTGTTTTTTCCTATTTGTAGGAGGATAATGAAGAAAAGGAGTCCTCTCATGATTGAGAGAGTCTATTATTTGGCACTACCAAGTTTTCCAAGAATTTACTTGAACTTCTTGTTTGGCTATAATATTTCCAATATTTGTACTTATGTAAAGTTTCCAACGTCTTATTAGTTTTATCATATATTTCACAAATATCTCATCTAAATTGTAAGAACCCAAAAATAATATAAGAAGAGATGACATGTAATGTCTAGTTAATAAATTTTGGGGCAATAAAACAAGATGAGTAAGGTGTAGATGGCTAATATAAAAAATGAAGAATATTATGAATGAAGAAGAAAGATACGAGTATGGATAACTCAATTATTAGAATGATAAAAAGCAAAGTATGTCATCATCATAAAGAAGGTCAACCATCATATTATCTCTTGGAAGTTTTGTATACAAATACATAAGTCTAATGAAGAAGAGAAAGAGAAAGGAGAAAGATGGCTAGAAAAATACTACCATAAACATAAAATCAATGTAGAATTATAATTTTGTATATACCTAAAATTGTCCTAGCCTACGAACTAGCATTTTAAACTAATATTCATCTTTTCCTAATGATTAAATAATATTCAATTATTTAATTATTCAAAGATAAGAAGTTTCCACAATCCATATAGTTAATTGTAAAGGATTTTTGGATTCGATTGTGTGTAATTTTTTTCCATCGACGTTTTGGATCACACTCCTTGAGCCATCATCAGGATGAAAAAATAGAGCACCAAGAGAAGAATGATAAGATGCAGACCAAACAATGCCTTAAAAAGGTTGAGAAGGAAAAGAGGGAGAAAGGGTTGCACGAGAACCGAGGGGAGAAGATATTGTATTATGACAAAGACATACAATATCTAAAAAATAATAATAATACAATATAATATTAGATATTTTATGTCTTTGTCATAATACAATATAATAGGACTTTATTTGATTATCTTGTCTTTTAATTACATTTTTCTATTAATACTATTATAATCATTCGTCTTATTATATTATTACTATTATTACTATAATACTATTATAATCATTTGTTTTATAATTATTTTCTTTTTATTATGGTAATTTTTATACTATTAGATTTTTTTGTATGTTTATTTTTAAATTAATTATTCAATCTTTATTTAACTAAAGTCTTTGTTATTTATAATAATATTTAAATTTATTTTGATTATAACACTTTATGCTATTTTATTTATACTATTATAATAGTGTATAATGGTTTCTTCTTTGCTATTAGTATTTTTAATTTTAATTTGCTTTTTATAATGATATCAATTTTAATTTAAGTATTAAATAATTATAAGAAATTTAATTTTATACCTTTATTTGCTTTCATCTTTGTTTGCTATAGATAATTAAAGTTATAAAAATTATGATAATAAGAAATATAATTATTACCGTATTATACTACTATTGTATCATATTATTAAATTTAATAGTATTAAATTTCTTTTATTCCGTATTTTGTTTGTGATTTCTTTTATTAAAAATATAGTTTTAATTTTCTTTTTAATTCTTATTTTTCTTATTAATTTCATTATTTTTTGTTCTATTTCATGTCAATTAAAATTGATTTCATTATATCTTTACTAATTTGTTGGTTTGATCTTTTATAATAATATTGTATTAATTTGTTTAACTATATTATAATAATATTATATTTATTCTCTTAGTTGGCTTCATCTCTACTTTTATATACTATTATATTTGTTTTTGTATAATGATATCTATTACCTTTTTTATCTATTATTGTTTTATATTATTTTTCCTTGTTCTCTTTCAGTTCAGTGTATGTTATTTTTTAGTTTGCTTGTATTGTACTATCTTCTCCCCTCGATTCTCATGCAACCCTTTCTCCCTCTTTTCCTTCTTGACCTTTTTAAGGCATTGTTTGGTCTGCATCTTATCATTCTTCTCTTGGTGCTCTATTTTTTCATCCTGATGATGGATCACAAAGTACGATCCGAAACATCGATGCAAAAAAATTACACACAATTGAATCCAGAAATCCTTTACAATAAATTATATGGATTGTAGAAACTTGTTATCTTTGAATAATTAAATAATTGAATATTATTTAATCATTAGGAAAAGATTAATATTAGTTTAAAATGCTAGTTCGTAGGCTAGGACAATTTAAGGTATATACAAAATTATAATTCTACATTGATTTTATGTTTATGGTAGTATTTTTCTAGCCATCTTTCTCCTTTCTCTTTCTCTTCTTCATTAGACTTATGTATTTGTATTCAAAACTTCCAAGAGATAATATGATGGTTGACCTTTATGATGATGACATACTTTGCTTTTTATCATTCTAATAATTGAGTTATCCATACTCGTATCTTTCTTCTTCATTCATAATATTCTTCATTTTTTATATTAGCCATCTACACCTTACTCATCTTGTTTTATTGCCCCAAAATTTATTAACTAGGCATTACATGTCATCCCTTCTTATATTATTTTGGGGTTCTTACAATTTAGATGAGATAATTGTGAAAGATATGATAAAACTAATAAGAGGTTGGAAACTTTACATAAGTACAAATATTGGAAATATTATAGCCAAAAAAGAAGTTCAAGTAAATTCTTGGAAAACTTGGTAGTTCCAAATAATAGGCTCTCTCATGAGAGGACTCCTTTTCTTCATTATCCTTCTACAAATAGGAAAAAAAACTTGATATTTCAATAGTGTTACTTTATCACAAATTTATATTTGTCATCAGAGTAAGTATGAGCCCCTTATTCAAAGAAAAAAATCCTAAGGATAGAACAAGAAATTTAGTGTTAATTTCTAAATTTGAAAAGGATTGTGATAATGAAATTTATTAAAAATATATTTGATTTGTTCATATGCTCAATTTGAACATCATGAAATACTATCATGCTTAAGAATCAATATTTTATTAAATACTAATTGTTTTGAGCATAGGTTCTTATATGGCTTATTTTTTGTTACACATATTTTGTAGGAGATCAAAAAATAGATGAGAAGATTGTACAACACTAGTTGCATGAAATGTGTTGGGATCTCAGACAACATTGGAGCAATAAAAAAATGAATTAAACAATGCAAATCATAAATAATTGATAGAACAAAGAATGAAATTCACAAACAACAAAATTTTTCAATGTGGTTCACCCATTGGGCTATATCCACAAACAACTAGAATGTTTTATTAAAACTTCCAGTGAAGAAAAAATTATAAAACAATAACAACAATATACTGTATGTACATTCAAAAGAATATCGTCAAAATTATTTGTACACCTCATGTTGTTGCGAGTTTGTAAGACCCCTCCATTTTTCTCTTTTGATCGAACAGTGTTTTGTTTGGTTATGTCTTAATTTTTGATAGTATCTTGACTGTGGTACTCGATTATTGTTAGATCGCTATTTGTAAAGCGATGTGAATGTGATATTTTGGTGTGATGGTGTATTTTGCTGATGTTATCATTATGGCATGCTTTGGATTAGCATAGTGGATAATTGAATTAATGATGTTAGATTCGTCAGTTAGTAATATTGTATTGGTGAAGGGGACAGGTCGCATCACTCGCTTGCGAGTGCCCTACGATTCTGTGATTCCCTCTTCACGGTGTGTTTTTATTATGACATATATATGCATGTGGATATACTCTTTGTTCGTAGGTTGAAAGGTACAGGACATCGAATCCACCTGGTTTCACAAGTTTGAGCGTGTCCATTGCCCCAACGGTATTTGATTGAGAGATAGTAGCTAGATTTTTCGTGCCAAGTCGTCACCCTAGTCTTAGTGTGTCGTCTGGTGTTAGTTGAGTTATGTTGCTTTTATGATTGATCATCTTGCCTGGATGTTATTTAATTACAAGTTAAAAAGGGTAATTAAATGACTTAATGTATTTAAGTTGTGGATTAATGTGTTCTGAGTTTATGTTGAAATGTAATTTATTTTATTATTAACTTAATTTAATTAATAAATAATTTAGTGGTTGATTAAATCTATTTAGTAATTAATTAAATTTATGATGTTGAAAGAAGTTAATTTATTATGTTGAAGTTATTGTTATATTTGTTGAAATTGAAAATAAAGAAAAATGCATAAAAGTCAGTTTAGAAAATTTAAATTCAAAAATTCAAAAATTAGATATTTTCTATTTTCTGAAATTGATTGTGGTGGTTGGAAGAGACATTTTTTTCTTTTGACTATTATTTTGAAATTTGGCATTCAATTTTGAGGAGGATGAAAATTGGAAAAATGAAAAAAAAAATGAAGAGAGATCAAGGTTTTTTGTTGTGTGGATTGTGGGTTTGAACTGTGAAGGGATCCTGCTAATTGGTTGGAGGGACTGAAATCTCTGAAGGAATTCTTTGCACCATTGACAACCTATCAAGCTTGGTGGAAACAAGTTTTATTTTCATTAAATCATATTCATTATGGAAAATATTCACAGGATTTTACTTGTTTTTTGAAAAATATTCTTAAACTCTGTTGATTGCAAAGAAAACCCATCTTGGATTTTGTTTTCAAAACTTGAAACTTGTATTTGAAAGATAAATTGCTCAAAACAAAAGAAAATGTTCTTGGCTGTGATTTCAATTTTATTTGTGCTATTTATTTCTTCAATTCCTTAAAGTGATGTTGAATCCTTGTATAGGCATATATAAATATATATTTTGTTATATATATTTATATATATATTTCTATGCTTTTCCTTTATAATTTTTTTTTTCTTCTCTTGGGGTTGTGCTGTCGAAAATTAAAAAAAAAAACCCCAAATGAGGTGCTCGGATTTCAAAAATCCGCAGGGGACGTTTTTGGATTAAAAAATAATAATAATAATAATAATATATTGTTGGGGGGGCTGGGGGTTCACCCCCACCGTACCCCCCATGGGAGGTGTGTGGGGGGAGCCGTGCCCAGCGCGACCCCCGCGGCCCGCTCACCGCCAGTGGGGTGGCTGTTTACACAGCCGCCACCACCATCCCCGATGGTCCACTGTGCTGTGCACAGCGCCACCGGAGATGGTGGCCGGTTGTGTACACAGCCCCACCACCAACGGCGGTGCCCAACCAACAACACCGACTGTGTAAACACAGTCGGCCATCCTTACCAACGTGGCCGACGCCCTAAACCATGGTCCTAAAACCACGCACGCAGCCTGAGGCAGATGCGGCCCAACCTTAATGGTTGGTGTACGGCCTGAGGCCTGTCAACTTGGCTTTGAAAATATATATATATATATTAATAATTTTAATATTATATTTTATAATATTAAAATATTTAGTAATAATATTTTATATTATATTATATAATATTAAATATTGATATTTATTAATAATGTATTATTTTGTGTATATCTATATAATGGAGATAAAATTTTAATATACATATATATTTTTGTTAAAATATATATATGTATAGGTATTAGTTTATTGTTTTAAATGATGCATGATTTAAATGTAATTGTGAGAATTTTAAATCAACGCAATAGTTGAGTTAGTGGATTTATTTTTTTGAAATAATATTATTTGAAAGGTCAAATATTGAAATTTAAAAGAAATGTGTTAATGGCGAAATTAATTGATTTTGTTTAAAATGATTTAATTTGCAAGGCGAACAGTTATTTATTTTAATGATATATTATGGAATTATAGAAGTATGTGCTTATTTTATTATTTAAGGCAATTAGGGAATTAAGTGTTGGTTTAAATTTCATCTTGTCTGAAAGAGACGTATGTTTTAATCAATTTATTATGGAATAAACTACTGAATGTTATTCAAGGAAATGGATTTAATATATCCAAAATTAGTTTAATTCCTCACAACTTTCCTTCGTGATTATTTCCTCTGGGTTCATGTTATGGGAAATGGGTTAAGTGTCTTAAATTTGTAAGTCTTCCAAAGGATCCTAGAGGTTGGGGGTTGTCATTTTGTAATGATGACCGTTTGTTATTTCCTTGGGTAGTGCATGAAGTTATGTCAATGTTACTACCTGGTTTCCATGCACGGAGATGTTTTGTGCCTCCTGTGAAAGGAGTGGATTATGTGAGTTTGTGCCTCCTTGTAAGGAGTGGTTTGTTATTTTGTTACCTCTAGTGTTTGGAGATGGATTTATCTTATGTCGCCTCCTGAGAAAGGAGTGGTCGTGTTATCTTGTTTGTTGCACTTTGTTACCCTTGGAGTCTGGATGATTTGTGTGTTGTAAAGTAGAAGAGTGGCTTCTGTAGGGGCCAAAGCCCAGAAGAGGTAAACTAGGTAGCCTTCAGAGCTGGTTTAATCAAGTGATAACTAAAAAAAAACTTAGAAGATTAGGTGGTACTTCTCACTAATCAAGTTAATTATGCCTCACTCATAGACACAAGGGATTGTTTAGACTTGGGATGAGTGGGAAGGCCTGGAATGGCAAGGTCATCTATCTTGTCTGTACGAAAGGTATTTGATTCCACATGAGTGAGTATGGGGGCTGAGATTTGGTAGAGGTCACCAAGATAACCCTTAGTGGGGGTCGGAGCCTAGGAAGAATCCCAGAGAACAACCCATGATGAACTATGTGATGATGCTCTGTCTAGGACAATAGTTGGTACTTGTTTATTGTGGGTATGGTTTTCTTAACATACCTGATGTGACCATAGTTGGTATTCGATTATTGCATGTATGGTTCTTTTAACATACTTGATCTACTTTATTTCTAGAAGCAACGTGACCATGTAGAGTTGCACTTGTGTTGTACTTATGTTGTACCCGAGTTGTACATGTGTTGTACTTGTGTGTACTTGTGAAGTACATGTGATTGGTTGTTTCAGTTTGGTTCAATTTTGTGTTAGCCTGTGTCTAGAGGTAGATGGTCTTGGCTAGGATTCCTTGCTACTATCTCCTAGCACGAGGGGTGGCCCTTTGGGTTCCACTTGGTTGGGTGGTTTGCACCTAAATCAGTTGGGTTCTTTCTTCATGTTCATGTGGATGAGACTTCCAGTTGGAGAGCTCGTGGGATTCTGTTTCAGTTCTTGCATTATTTCATTTCAATTGATCTTGTACTATTTTACCCCTCATTTTTTATCGAGGTGGAAGTTGTAACTGTAACCTTATCTATTGGACTTTCCTCATTCGGGAAATGAGAGTTGTAATTGTAATATTTAATTATGGATAAATGGATTGGATAGTTATCTTTATGCTTTATGTAAATTATCTTAATTGGAATGTATGTGTTTAATTATTGTCTAAATAATTGACATGGTTTCTATTCTTGTTGTTGTTGTGGGTTATAAGTAATCTCAGTCTCGTAACCTTAGAGGTTCTTTGCAATGGGTAGTGAACTTGCATGTTCATTATACTTAAACAAAAAAAAAAAAGCTTGTTTAAGTAGTTGTTTGCAACTTCCTCTAGGGTTGTGTGGTGGGGCGTTACACATGGTATCAGAGCCTAGGTTTAAACACTGGGTTCTTTGGGTACATTCATGCCCACTATGTTGTCCCTGCAAACTGTTAGTGGAATTGTTAAGTGATCACGTGTTCATGGCTTCTACTTTAGTATGATGTACTCTATGGAAAAGGGTATCGTGAAAGAAGCTTGATTAAAGGTTATGGTTGGAAAGTTATGATATGAATCCCATGAGTTATGGAATTGAATGTTCCTATGGGATTATGTATGTAGTTGCACCCTTGTAATGAAAGAAACTAGCAATTGTATCTTGTTCGAGAGTCGTGGATACACTCTGGGTTATGTGGATTGTGTTTTCATTCCGCATCACATGAGGGTTGTTATCATTCTAGTCGGACGTTGTTTCCTCCTTCCTCGTTTAGTGGCTAGTAACTAGTCACACAGTTGTTGTATAGTGAAATTTGAAGATTATGAACTTTCTTTTGGTTATTGATGATTTTTTTCAATTGATTGTGAGGGTTGACACTTGGTTATATTTGATTGTAAAGGTTTAGCCACAACTTGTGATCTTATTTTCTTATAACCCTAGTGGTTATAAATTTGATTCAATGTTGAAATTACGCGTATTTATTTCTTTATTGTTGAAATGGAACTCTAATTTTATCTTATTTATGAACTTGGTGGCTAAGCTAGTTATCTTTGTTGTTTTCAATGTTGGTTATGTGTTGCATTGTGATTCCTCTCCAAGGACATATGAGATGAACTTGGTGAGTGTGAATGAGGAAGTTGATGCAGGAAACATTGAGGATGGGGGTATGTGAGGTTGTTTTGCAGCTAGGACCCACTACTCACCTTTGGTGTGATGACTATCTCTTGGAGGATGATCATCTTATACAACAAGAGATAGGTCATTGTGGTCTTGTTGGATTTATTTGAGTTGGATAGTTGTTCTTGGTTCATGGTTTCTTCTATCATGGATTGGTGTGCCGCTTTTCGGTGTCCAGAAGGACCCTTGTGTAGTCTTGTGATGATTCCAGTGATGTGTATTGGCACATACGTGTATTAAGTGTGATAATCCATGGTTATGTGTTTTTGGAGACTTGGTTGGTGGTTGCTTCACCCTGTTGTTTTGGTTGGATTGACAGAGTGCCTGGCTGAGTGGTATATGGCACGGGTTGCTGTTGTTTTGTGTTGAGGTTTGGAGTGGTTCAGTTTGGAAGCCTTGGCTATGTGTGATTGTTTAGAGTTTGCACTAGGGGTAGTTGCAGGCTTCTAGGAGTAAGCCTGACCCTAGGGGGGGAGGATGTAAGACCCCTCCATTTTGCTCTTTTGATCGAATAGTGTTTTATTTGGTTATGTCTTAATTTTTTTTAGTATCTTGATTGTGGTACTCGATTACTGTTAGATCGCTATTTGTAAAGCGATGTGAATGTGATATTTTGGTGTGATGGTGTATTTTTCTGATGTTATCATTATGGCATGCTTTGGATTAGCATAGTGGATAATTGAACTAATGATGTTAGATTTGTCAGTTATTAATATTGTATTGGTGAAGGGGACGGGTCGCATCACTCGCTTGCGAGTGCCCTACAATTCCGTGATTCCCTCTTCACGGTGTGTTTTTATTATGACATATATATGCATGTGGATATACTCTTTTTTCGCAGGTTGACAGGTATAGGACATCGACTCCACCTGGTTTCATAGGTTTGAGCATGTCCATTGCCCAACAATATTCAATTGGGAGATAGTAGCTAGGTTTTCCATGCCAAGTCATCACCCTAGTCTTAGTGTGTTGTTTGGTGTTAGTTGAGTTATGTTGCTTTTATGATTGATCATCTTGCCTAGATGTTATTTAATTACAAGTTAAAAAGGGTAATTAAATGACTTAATGTATTTAAGTTGTGGATTAATGTGTTCTGAGTTTATGTTGAAATGTAATTTATTTTATTATTAACTTAATTTAATTAATAAATAATTTAGTGGTTGATTAAATCTATTTAGTAATTAATTAAATTTATGATGTTGAAAGAAGTTAATTTATTATGTTGAAGTTATTGTTATATTTGTTGAAATTGAAAGTAAAGAAAAATGCATAAAAGTCAGTTTAGAAAATTTAAATTCAAAAATTGAAAAATTAGATATTTTCTATTTTCTATTTTCTGAAATTGATTGTGGTGGTTGGAAGAGATATTTTTTTCTTTTGACTATTATTTTGAAATTTGGCATTCAATTTTGAGGAGGATGAAAAATGGAAAAATGAAAAAAAAAAATGAAGAGAGATCAAGGTTTTTTGTTGTGTGGATTGTGGGTTTGAACTGTGAAGGGATCCTGCTGATTGGTTGGAGGGATTGAAATCTCTGAAGGAATTCTTTGCACCATTGACAACCTATCAAGCTTGGTGGAATCAGGTTTTATTTTCATTAAATCATATTCATTTTGGAAAATATTCACAGGATTTTACTTGTTGTTTGAAAATTATTCTTAAACTTTGTTGATTGCAAAGAAAACCCATCTTGGAGCTTGTTTTCAAAACTTGAAACTTGTATTTGAGAGATAAATTTCTCAAAACAAAAGAAAATGTTCTTGGCTATGATTTCAATTTTATTTGTGCTATTTATTTCTTCAATTCCTTAAAGTGATGTTGAATCCTTGTATAGGCATATATAAATATATATATTGCTATATATATTTATATATATATTTCTATGCTTTTCCTTTATAAAAAAAAAAAATTCTTCTCTTGGGGTTGTGCTGTCGAAAATTAAAAAACATAACCCCCAAATGAGGTGCTCGGATTTCAAAAATCCACAGGGGACGTTTTTGGATAAAAAATAATAATAATAATAATAAACATATATATAGTTGGGGGGGTTGGGGGCTCACCCCCACCACACCACCCATGGGAGGCGCGTGGGGGGAGCCGCGCCCAGCACGACCCCCGTGGCCCGCTCACCGCCAGTGGGGTGGCTGTTTACACAACCGCCACCACCATCCTCGGTGGTCTGTTGTGTTGTGCACAACGCCACCAGAGATGGTGGTCGGCTGTGTACATAGCCCCACCATCGACGGCGGTGCCCAACCAGCAGCGCCGACTATGTAAACACAGTCAGCCATCCTTACCAGCACGACCGACGCCCTCAACTACGGCCCTAAAATTACACACGCAGTCCGAGGCAGACATCACCCAACCTTAATGGTTGGCGCGTGGCCCGAGGCCAGTCAACTTGGCTTTGAAAAAAAATTATATATTAATAATTTTAATATTATATTTTATAATATTAAAATATTTAGTAACAATATTTTATATTATATTATATAATATTAAATATTGATATATATTAATAATGTATTATTTTGTTTATATCTATATAATGGAGATTAAATTTTAATATACATATATATTTTTGTTAAAATATATATGTGTATAGGTATTAGTTTATTGTTTTAAATGATGCATGATTTAAATGTAATTGAGAGAATTTTAAATCAATGCAATAGTTGAGTTAGTGGATTTATTTTTTTGAAATAATATTATTTGAAAGGTCAAATATTGAAATTTAAAAGAAATGTGTTAATGGCGAAATTAATTGATTTCGTTTAAAATGATTTAGTTTGCAAGGCGAATAGTTATTTATTTTAACGATATATTGTGGAATTATAGAAGTATATGCTTATTTTATTATTTAAGGCAATTAGGGAATTAAGTGTTGGTTTAAATTTCATCTTGTCTGAAAGAGACGTATGTTTTAATTAGTTTATGTAAGACCCCTCCGTTTTGCTCTTTTGACCGAACAATGTTCTGTTGGTTATGCCTTATTTTCTGTTAAGTGCTTTTCCTTTGAACTTAGTTGTTATCTGATCGCTATCCGTAAGCGATGTGAATGTGATATTTTGTTGTGATGGTATTTGATCTTGATGTTATTATTATGTCATGCTTTGGATTAGCATAGTGGATAATTGAATTAATGATGTTTATACTTTTGATCATATTAATGATGTTAGATTCGTCAGTTAGTAATATTGTATTGGTGAAGGGGACGGATCACATCACTTGCTTGCGAGCGCCCTGCGATTCTGAGATTTCCTCTTCATGGTGTGTTTTAATTTTAACATATATATGTAGGTGGATATACTCTATGTTTGCAGGTTGACAGGTACAGGACATCGACTCCACCTGGTTTCACAGGTTTGAGCGTGTCCAATGTCCAATGGTATTCGATTGGGAGATAGTAGCTAGGTTTTTCGTGCCAAGTCGTCACCCTAGTCCTAGTATGTTGTCAGATGTTAGTCGGGTTGTGTTGCTGTGAATATTGCTCCCTCTCTTTGTTTATTAAATGGTAAGTTAATAAAAGGGTGATCATATGGTTGTATGCATTTAATTTGTGAAATTGAAATTGTACTGGTATTATGTTAATAACGTAATTTATTTTATTAATTAATTTAATTTAATTAATAAATAATTTTAATCATGGATTAGATTTATTTATTAATTAATTAAATTGATTTTGTTGAAATTGGATAAGTTCATTTTGAAATTATGAATTTTATTATGTGAAATTAAAAATTATGAAAATGAATTAAAAAAAAATCAAATTAGAAGTTTGAATTCAAAAAAAAAAAAAAAATTGAAAGAAATTAGATATTTTCTATTTTTTATGTTTTGAAGAATTTATGAGGGTGGTTGTTGGATTTTAGGGTTGGATCCTTATGTTTTGAATTTTTGCTTCACAATTTTGGGAGGATGAAAATTTTGAAAAGTTGGAAATGGAGGAGAGGAAGAATGGTTTTCATTTTGTGGGTTTTGGTTGGGAGTTGTGAAATTCGGTGGAGCTAAAATTGGAAGTTGAACACCGTCTGGATCTCTTCACAAACTCAGGGAATTAGGTTCATGTTTTAGAAATTGGTTGTTTTGAAATCTTTAAATTTTATATTTTTTTTGGTGATTATCATGTTAGAATTTTTTTTTTTAAAAAAGGATGTTCTTGGCTGTAAAAGTTGATGTTCACCATGATTTGTTCAATTTGTTTAACAATCTGTGTGGAGAAATTTAAATATAAAAATATATGTACATATATATATAGTGTTATATATATATATATATATATTGTTATTTTTTTTAATCAGAGGGTGTATTGTCAAAATTTTGAGTTAAAAATTTAACCCTGGATAAATCACAAATTTGAAAACCGCAGTGTTCTTTTGGAAAAAAAATAAAATAAAAATAAAATAAAAATAAAATAAAAAAATAAAAAATAAAAAGAATGAAGTTGGGGGTCGCTGGGGGCTCACCTCCCCACCGCGCCCCATGGGAGACGCGCCCAACGCGGCCTTTCCCTATTCCGTTGCCTTCACCTCCTGTAGCAGCCGCAGACGGCTGTGTCTAAGCACAGCCGCCGCCCAAAGGGCATCGACTATGCTTAGCCACAGTCACCCCCCAAGCCTTGGGGTCGGCTGTGTAAGTCGCGCCACCCCACTTCTAGCCGCCTAACCATAAGAAAAGTGTAGCCCAATGATGCACGCGCCCCGAAACACGCGCGTTGACCATTTAATTTCGGGTCTGCTTAAATATATTAAAGTATATTTAATATTTTCAATATTAATAAATTTATAATATTAAAATATATTTAATATTTTAATATTGTATTTTTATAGCATTAAAATATTAATATATATTTTAATATTATATATATAGTATTTTGTGTATTATAGATTGTAATATTAAAATATTTTTTTATAATATTTTGTATTATAACTTATAATATTAAAATATTATTTTATATGATGTTGAACATATGGCTTTTGATGTGGCATAAATTTATCTGTGTAGGAAAATGGTGTTTTAAATTAATGGCATGACTTACAATTATATTGAGGAAATGAAAGTATAGTAAACTTAATTGATCCATTGTTTTGATTTTAAAATATTATTTATAAAAGAGAATAGTTTGAATTAAAACAATACGTTTTCAAGCCAAGTCAATCATTTAAATGGTTATTTTTTTTAACGAGGAAACAATATTTATTGTATAGCAACGTGGTTGTCTTATATGTTGAACTAGTTAATTTCCTTTATTTAAATGCAAGTAGGGAAATTAAATAATTAGTGTTAATTTCTCCCTTATTTGAAAAGATGAATTCTTAATTCAGTTTTATCGATGCAATGAATTATGTAATGTAATGAGGAAATGGATTTAGAATATCCAAAGGTAGTTTCTTTCAGATGCTTTCAGTGAACATTTTCTTCATGATTCTAGTTTTTGGAAAAGGTGTTATAGAGTTTAAGTCTTCCATGAGGTTTTCTGTCATGCGGGTTGTCGTGTCATAATGTCAACCTATTGTGATTTCTCTTGGATAGTAAATGAAGTTATGTCAATGTTATACCCAGTTTCTACGAACGGGAATGTTTTGTGCCTCATGAGAAAGGAGGGTATTTTGTAATGTGTGTCTCCTTGTCAGGAGTGGTTTTGTTATTGTTGTTACCTCCAGTGTTGGAGATGGCTTTATCTTTTGACACCTCCTAAGAAAGGAGTGGTCGCGGTATCTTGTTTGTTGCACTTTGATACCCTTGGTGTTTGGATGGTATGTGTGTTGTCAAGTAGAAGAGTGGCTTCCGTAGGGGCCAGAGCCCGGAAGAGGTAAACTGGATAACTTACGGAAGTGGTTTAATCAAGTGATAACTAAAATAAAACTTAGAAGATTAGGTGGTACTTCTCACTAATCAAGATAGTTATGCCTCACTCATCGACACAAGGGCTTGTTTAGACTTGGGATGAGTGGGAAGATTTGGAATGGCAAGGTCATTTATCTTGTATGTATGAAAGATATTTGATTCCACATGAGTGAGTATGGGAGCCGGGAATTCGGT
This sequence comes from Sequoiadendron giganteum, assembly GCA_007115665.2. Classification (NCBI taxonomy): domain Eukaryota; kingdom Viridiplantae; phylum Streptophyta; class Pinopsida; order Cupressales; family Cupressaceae; genus Sequoiadendron; species Sequoiadendron giganteum. Next base: position 332,427,031 of record CM021106.1, on the reverse strand, counting down.
AGAGGTCACCAGGATAACCCTTAGTGGGGGTTAGAGCCTAGGAAGAATCCCAAAGGATAACCCATGACGAGCTGTGTGATGACACTTTGTCTAGGACAACAATCAGTATTTGTTTTCGCTTTAGTAAGTATGAGGGCCGGGGATCGGTTGAGACCACCATCTTGATGATCCGCAGTGGGTAACTCATGTACTTGTTTCTTGTGGGTATGGTTTCCTTGACATACCTAATGTGACCATAGTTGGTATTCGATTATTATGTGTATGGTTCTCTTAACATACTGGATCTGCTTTGTTTTTGGAAGTAATGTGACCATGTTGAGTTGTACTTATGTTGTACTTATGTGGTACTCGTGATGCTCTTGAGTTGTATCGGTGATGTGCTTGTGTGGTACGTGTGATTGGATGTGTCAGTTTGGTTCAGTGATGATTTATACTATGTTTAGAGGTAGATGGTCTTGGCTAGGATTCCTAGTTACTATCTCCTAGCATGGAGGGTGGGCCTTTGGGTTCCACTTGGTTGGGTGGCGTGCACCTAAATCCATTGGGCTCTTTCTTCATGTTCATGTGGACGCGAATTCCAGTTAGAGAGTTTGTTGGTTTCTGTATCAGTTCTTTCTTTATTTCATTTCAATTGATCTTGTATTATTTTACCCCTCTATGTTATCGAGATGGAAATATGTAATTTGTAATTATGTTTATTGGACTTTCCTCATTTGGGGAATGAGAGTTGTAATTGTAATATTTAATTATGGATAAATGAGATGGGCAATTATCTTTATGCTTGATGTAATTTATCTTGTATGGAATGTATGCGTCCTTATTAACTTGAGTTGATAAATGTTATGGATTCATTTATGTTGATTGTGGGTTGTTAAGTTATCTCAGTCTCATAACCTTAGGGGATGTTTGCATTGGGAAGTGAACTTGTATATTAATTGTACTTAAACAAAAAAAAATTAGCCTGTTTAAGTAGTTGTTTGCAACATCCTTTAGGGTTGCGTGGTGGGGCGTTACACATGGTATCAGAGCCTAGGTTTAAACACTGGGTTCTCTGGGTACATTTGTGCCCACTGTGTTGTCCCTGCGAATTGTTAGTGGTATGGTTAAGTGATCACGTGTTCATGGCTTCTACTTTAGCATGAGGTACTCTGTGGGAAAGAGTAGCGTGAAAGTGACCTGATAAAAGGTTTTGGTTGGGAAGTTATGTTACATATCCCATGAGTTATGGAATTGGATGTTCCTACGGGATTATGTATGTAGTTGAACTGCTGAAAATGAAAGGAACCAGTAATTGTATCTTGTTTGAGAGTCATGGATACGCTTTGGGTCATGTGGATTGCGTGCTCATTCCACACCACCTAAGGGCTATTATCATTCTAGTCAGACGTCATTTCCTCCCTCCTCATTTTGGTGGCTAGTAACTAGTCACACAGTTGTTGTATAGTGAAATTTTGGAGATTGTGAACTTTCTTTCGGTTATTGATGATTCTTTTCGGTTGATTGTGAGAACCGACACTTTGTTATATTTGATTGTGAAGGTTTAGCCACAACTTGTGATCTTATTTTTTGTATAACCCTAGAGGTTATAGATTTGATTCAGTGTTGAAATTACGCGTATTTACTTCTTTATTGTTGAAATGGAACTTTAATTTTATCTTCTTTATGAACTTGGTGGCTAAGCTAGTTATCTTTGTTGTTTTCAATGTCGGTTATGTGTTGTGATGTTATTCCTCTTCAAGGACGTATGAAACGGACTTGGTGAGTGTGTACGAGGAAGTAGATGCAGGAAACGTTGAGAATGGGGTTATGTGAGGTTGTGTTGCAGCTAGGACCCGCTACTCACCTTTGTGTGATGCTATCTCTTGGAGGCCAATCACCTTATACAACAAGAGATGAGTCATTGTGGTCTTGTTGCATTTATTTGAATTGGTTAGTTGTTCTTGGTTCATGGATTCTTCTATCATGGGTTGGTATGTTGCTTTCTGAGTGATGTGTATTGGTACATACGTTTATTATGTGTGATAATCCTTGGTTATGTGTTTTGGAGACTTGGTTGGTGGTTGCTTCACCATATTGTCTTGGTTGGATTGGCATTGTACTTGGCTGAGTTGTATACAACACAGGTTGCTGTTGTTTTTGTGTTGAGTTATGGAGTGGTTCAGTTTTGGAACCCTTGGTTATGTGTGATTGTATGGAGTTTGCACTAGGGGTAGTTGCAGGCTTCCAGGAGTAAGCCTAACCCTAGGGGGGAGGATGTAAGACCCCTCCGTTTTGCTCTTTTGACCGAACAGTGTTCTGTTGGTTATGCCTTATTTTCTGTTAAGTGCTTTACCTTTGAACTCAGTTGTTATTTGATCGCTATCTGTAAGCGATGTGAATGTGATATTTTGTTGTGATGGTATTTGATCCTGATGTTATTATTATGTCATGTTTTGGATTAGCATAGTGGATAATTGAATTAATGATGTTTATGCTTTTGATCATATTAATGATGTTAGATTCGTCAGTTAGTAATATTGTATTGGTGAAGGGGACGGATTGCATCACTCGCTTGTGAGCGCTTTGCGATTCTGAGATTTCCTCTTCATGGTGTGTTTTAATTTTAACATATATATGCAAGTGGATATACTTTGTGTTTGCAGGTTGACAGGTACAGGACATCGACTCCACCTGGTTTCACAGGTTTGAGTGTGTCCAATGCCCAACGGTATTTGATTGGGAGATAGTAGCTAGGTTTTTCGTGCCAAGTCGTCACCCTAGTCCTAGTATGTTGTCAGATGTTAGTTGGGTTGTGTTGCTGTGAATATTACTCCCTCTCTTTGTTTATTTAATGGCAAGTTAAAAAAAGGGTAATCATATGGTTGTATGCATTTAATTTTTGAATTAAAATTGTACTAGTATTATGTTAATAACGTAATTTATTTTATTAATTAATTTAATTTAATTAATAAATAATTTTAATCATGGATTAGATTTATTTATTAATTAATTAAATTGATTTTGTTAAAATTGGATAAGTTCATTTTGAAATTATGAATTTTATTATGTGAAATTGAAAATTATGAAAATGAATTAAAAAAAAATCAAATTAGAAGTTTGAATTCAAAAAAAAAAAAAAAATTGAAAGAAATTAGATATTTTCTATTTTTTCTGTTTTGAAGAATTTATGAGGGTGGTTGTTGGATTTTAGGGTTGGATCCTTATGTTTTGAATTTTTGCTTCATGATTTTGGGAGGATGAAATTTTTGAAAAGTTGGAAATGGAGGAGAGGAAGAATGGTTTTCATTTTGTGGGTTTTGGCTGGGAGTTGTGAAATTCGGTGGAGCTGAAGTTGGAAGTTGAACACCGTCTGGATCTCCTCACAAACTCAGGGAATCAGGTTCATGTTTTATAAATTGGTTGTTTTGAGATCTTTAAATTTGATATGTTTTGTTGGTGATTATCATGTTGGAAAATTCAAAAAAAAAGGGATGTTCTTGGCTGTAAAAGTTGATGTTCACCATGATTTGTTCAATTTGTTTAACAATCTGTGTGGAGAAATTTAAATTCAAAAATATATGTACATATATATATATATATATATATATATATATATATATATATATATATATATACATATATATTGTTATTTTTTTTAATCAAAGGGTGTATTGTCAAAATTTTGAGTAAAAAATTTAACCCTGGATCAAATCGCGGATTTGAAAACCAATGTTCTTTTGCAAAAAAAAAAGAAATTATTGAAAAAATATATAAAAAAAAGAAGAAGAATGAAGTTGGGGGTTGCTAGGGGCTCACCTCCCCACCACGCCCCATGGGAGATGCGTGGGAAGGGAGCCGCGCCTAGCACGGCCTCCCCCTCTTCCGTCGCCTCCGCCTCCTATAGCAGCCACGAACGACTATGTCCTAGCACAGCCACTGCCCAAAGGGCGCCGACTGTGCTTAGCCATAGTCGCCCCCCAAGCCTTGGGGTTGGTTGTGTATGTCGTGCCGCCCCACTTCCGGTCGCCTAACCCTAAGAAAAGTGCAGCCCAACGATGCACATGCCCCGAAACACACGCGTTGACCATTTAATTTCGGGTTTGCTTCAATATATTAAAGTATATTTAATATTTTCAATATTAATAAATTTATAGTATTAAAATATATTTAATATTTTAATATTGTATTTTTATAGCATTAAAATATTAATATATATTTTAATATTATATATATATAGTATTTTGTGTATGATAGATTGTAATATTAAAATATTTTTTTATAATATTTTGTATTATAACTTATAATATTAAAATATTATTTTATATGATGTTGAACATATGGCTTTTGATGTGGCATAAATTTATTTGTGTAGGAAAATGGTGTTTTAAATTAATGGCATGACTTACAATTATATTGAGGAAATGAAAGTATAGTAAACTTAATTGATCCATTGTTTTGATTTTAAAATATTATTTATAAAAGAGAATAGTTTGAATTAAAACAATACGTTTTCAAGCCAAGTCAATCATTTAAATGGTTATTTTTTAAACGATTAAACAATATTTATTGTATAGCGACGTGGTTGTCTTATATGTTGAACTAGTTAATTTCCTTTATTTAAATGCAAGTAGGGAAATTAAATAATTAGTGTTAATTTCTCCCTTATCTGAAAAGATGAATTCTTAATTCAGTTTTATCGATGTAATGAATTATGTAATGTAATGAGGAAATGGATTTAGAATATCCGAAGGTAGTTTCTTTTAGATGCTTTCAGTGAACCTTTTCTTCATGATTCTGATTTTTGGAAAAGGTGTTATAGAGTTTAAGTAAGTCTTCCAGATGAGGTTTTCTGTCATGCGGGTTGTCGTGTCATAATGTCAACCTGTTTTGATTTCTCTTGGATAGTACATGAAGTTATGTCAATGTTATACCCGATTTCTACGAACGGGAATTTTTTGTGCCTCCTAATAAAAGAGGGTATTTTGTAATGTGTTCCTCCTTGTCAGGAGTGGTTTTGTTATTGTTGTTACCTCCAGTGTTGGAGATGGCTTTATCTTTTGATGCCTCCTTAGAAAGGAGTGGTTGTGGTATCTTGTTTGTTGCACTTTGATACCCTTGGTGTTTGGATGGTATGTGTGTTGTCAAGTAGAAGAGTGGCTTCCATAGGGGCCAGAGCCCGGAAGAGGTAAACTAGATAACTTACGGAAGTGGTTTAATCAAGTGATAACTAAAATAAAACTTAGAAGATTAGGTGGTACTTCTCACTAATCAAGATAATTATGCCTCACTCATAAACACAAGGGCTTGTTTAGACTTGGGATGAGTGGGAAGACCTAGAATGGCAAGGTCATCTATCTTGTCTGTGCAAAAGGTATCTGATTCTACATGAGTGAGTATGGGGGCCAAGAATTCGGTAGAGGTCACCAGGATAACCCTTAGTGGGGGTCGGAGCCTAAGAAGAATCCTAGAGGAGAACCCATGAAGAATTGTGTGATGACACTCTGTCTAGGACAATAGTCAGCATTTGTTTTCGCTTTAGTAAGTATGAGGGTCGGGGATTGGTTGAGACCACCATCTTGTTGATCCGTAGTGGGTAACTCATGTACTTGTTTCTTGTGGGTATGGTTTCCTTGACATACCTGATGTGACCATAGTTGGTATTCGATTATTATGTGTATGGTTCTCTTAACATACTGGATCTGCTTTGTTTCTAGAAGCAATGCACGACCATGTTGAGTTGTACTTATGTTGTACTTATGTGGTACTCATGATGCTCTTGAGTTGTACTTATTTTGTACTTATGTGGTACTTGAGTTGTACTGGTGATGTGCTTGTGTGGTAGGTGTGATTGGATGTGTCAGTTTGGTTCAGTGATGATTTAGACTTTGTCTAGAGGTAGATGGTCTTGGCTAGGATTCCTAGTTACTATTTCCTAGCATGGGCGGTGGGTCTTTGGGTTCCACTTGGTTGGGTGGAGTGCACCTAAATCCGTTGGGCTCTTTCTTCATGTTCATGTGGGATAGACTTCTAGTTGGAGAGCTCGTTGGTTTCAGTATCAGTTCTTGCTTTATTTCATTTCAGTTGATCTTGTCTTATTTTACCCCTCTATGTTATCGAGGTGGAAAGATGTAATTTATAATTATGTTTATTGGACTTTCCTCATTTGGGGAATGAGAGTTGTAATTGTAATATTTAATTATGGATAAATGAGATTGGTAGTTATCTTTATGCTTGATGTAATTTATCTTGTATGGAATGTATGCGTCCTTATTAACTTGAGTTGATAAATTTTATGGATTCATTTATGTTGATTGTGGGTTGTTAAGTTATCTCAATCTTGTAACCTTAGGGGATGTTTGCATTGGGAAGCGAACTTGTATATTAATTGTACTTAAACAAAAAAAAATAAGCCTATTTAAGTAGTTGTTTGCAACAACCTTTAGGGTTGCGTGACGGGGTGTTACAGTTTATTGTGGAATAAACTATTGAATGTTATTAAAGGAAATGGATTTAATATATCCAAAATTAGTTTAATTCCTCGCAACTTGCCTTCGTGATTATTTCCTCTGGGTTCATTTTTTGGGAAATGTGTTAAGTGTCTTAAATCTGTAAGTCTTCCAGAAGACCCTAGAGGTTGGGGGTTGTCGTTTTGTAATGACGACCGTTTGTTATTTCCTTGGGTAGTGCATGAAGTTATGTCAATGTTATTACCTAGTTTCCACGCATGGGGATGTCTTGTGCCTCCTGTGAAAGGAGTGGATTATGTGAGTTTGTGCCTCCTTGTAAGGAGTGGTTTTTTATTTTGTTACCTCCAGTGTTTGGAGATGGATTTATCTTATGTCGCCTCCTGAGAAAGGAGTGGTCGTGTTATCTTGTTTGTTGCACTTTGTTACCCTTGGATTCTGGATGATTTGTGTGTTGTCAAGTATAAGAGTGGCTTCCATAGGGGCCAGAATCCGAAAGAGGTAAATTGGGTAACCTTCAGAGGTGGTTCAATCAAGTGATAACTAAAACAAAACTTAGAAGATTAGGTGGTACTTCTCACTAATCAAGTTAATTATGCCTCACTCATAGACACAAGGGCTCGTTTAGACTTGGGATGAGTGGGAAGGCTTGGAATCCCAAGGTCATCTATCTTGTCTATATGAAAGGTATTTAATTCTGCATGAGTGAGTATGGGGGCCGAGATTCAGTAGATGTCATTAGGATAACCCTTAGTGGGGGCCGAAGCCTAGGAAGAATCTGTAACGCCCCGCCACGCAACCCTAGAGGAAGTTGCATTTAACTATTTAAATAGAATAATTTAAAAAAAAAAAAATATAATTAATAAGCACGTTCGCTAACTAATGCCAACAACCTCTAAGGTTATGAGAAAGAGGTTATATAGAACCTCAACAAAAAACATGATTTAAACCATGTCAACCAATTAACCAATAATTAAAGCACATACATCAAAAGAAGATGAATTACATCAAAGCATAAAGATAACTTTCCATTGCATTAATCCATCATTAAATATTCAATTACAAAAGATTACAACACTCATTCCCTGAATGAGGCAAGTCCAATAATATAATTACAATTACAACTTCCACCTCGATAACAGCTGAGGGGTAAAATAATACAATATCAACTAAAATGAAATACAGAAGAACTGATAGTGAAACCAATGAGCTCTCCAACTAGAAGTCTCGTCCACATGAACAAGAAGATGAACCCAACGGATTTAGGTGCACGCCACCCAACCAAGTGGAACCCAAAGGCCCATCCCCCGTGCTAGGAGATAGTAACCAGGAATCCTAGCCAAAACCATCTACCTCTAGACACATGCTAACATAGCTAAACCAAACTGAAACAACCAACACATGATCCTCACAAGTACATACGGTACAACTCAGGTACAACATAAGTACAACTCAAATACCATGCAAGTACAACATAAGAATAACTCTACATGGACACAATGCTTCTAGAGACAAAGCAGAATATGTATGTTACAAGAACCATACTACATAATCAAACACCAACCATGGTCACATCAGGTATGTTACGAAAACCATACCCACAATAAACAAGTACCAACTATGGTCACACAAAGTGCCATCAAACATCACATCATGAGTTACCCACACTGATCGTCAAGATGGTGGCCCTAACCGATCATTGGACCGCATACCTACTAGAGAAAAAACAAAGGTCAATAGTTGTCCTAGATAGAGTGTCATCACACAACTTGTCATGAGTTACCCAGTGGATCGTAAGGAAGGTAACCCAAACTGACCCTCGGCCCTCACACTTACTAATGCGGAGCCAAATACCTTTCATACAGACAAGATAGATGACCTTGCCATCCCATAGCCTTCTCACTCATCCCAAGTCTAAACAAGCCCTTGTGCCTATGAGTGAGGGATACTTATCTTTTTAGTGTGAAGTACTACCCAAACTCTAAGTATATTAATTTAGTTATCACTTAATTATACCACTTCCGAAGGTTACCCAATCTTACCTCTTTCGGACTCTGGCCCCAAATGGAAGCCACTCTTCTACTTGACAACACACATATAACACCCAAACATCAAGGGTACAAAGAGCAAAAAACAAGGTATTACAACCTCTCCAAACATTGGAGGTAACAAGGTAACCAATCTGCTCCTGACTGCTCCTAACAAGGAGACACACATAACAAAATCCACTCCTTTCTCAGGAGGCACAGACGTCCCCGTTCGTGAAAAATGGGTACTAACATAGGCACTACCTCATGCACTATCCAAGAGAATTCACGATAGGTTGACATAACAAACCGACAACCACAAACAAAAGGCCCAACTGAAAGCCTTGTCCAATGCAATGACTCAAATTTTCCCAAGTGACGACAAGAACATATAGGAATCAAAACTAGAATTAAATCTGCTTTGGATATTCTAAATCCACTTTCCACATAATCATTCAATAATTTATTGCATTAAATAAACTAATTAACTTAAGTCTCTTTCAGACAAGGGAGAATTTAAAACTCAAAGTTTAATTCCCTATTTGTATAATAATAAATAACCGGTTATTTATACAATTCAAATTACATTGATTAAAATAAATATTGCTTCTTCCTTTCCATAAAACCAATATAAAACATTTAACATGACTTGAAAAATATATTATTTTAAGGTCAACTATTTTCCTTTTAAAATATTGTTTTAAAAACAATAAAACAATAATTTCATCTATGATATTATATTCTCCATTTGCTCAACTTAATTTAAATCATGCCATCAAAATAAAAGAACATTTTATTAATCTACTAATTCACATAATAAATACATATTTATAACTAATATAATAATACTATATAATATAATATTAAATATCATTATATATTATTAAACCATAATATATATAATAATATTTTAATATTAACAAATATAATAATAAAATATTATTATAAAAATATATTTTAATGACTATCCCTTTTTTTTAAAACAATCCCCACGCATTTATTGGGGCACGCGCCACGTTTTAGGGCTGGCCGCGTCTTTCTTTTCCGGCCACGGTTTTAACAGTGGCGGCGTGGGGGTTTCATGGTGGCCGGAGGCTGGGCGGAGGTGGAGGAGGCGGTGACGGGCTGCACAGTCCGCCCCTGGGGGCGGCAGCGCTGTGCTATGCACAGCCGACCACCGGCGATGGTGGCGGTTGTGCCTGCATTGGCCGTGTGGGGAAAAAGAAAGGGAAATGGAGGGGAGAGGGGAGTGGGGAGGGACGCGCTGGGCGCGGCTCCCTTCGCCTGCCTCCCATGGGGCGCGGTGGGGGTTGTGCCCCCAGCGACCCCCCCATGACATTTTTTTTAATTTTTTTAATTTTTAATTTTATAAAAAAAACAGGGGTTAAAACCCACGAAAATTTCATAAGCCCTTTTGGTTTAAACATGAAAATAAAACGGCCAGCATAACCCCACTTTTAAGAATATTTAAATAACACAAAATGAAATTATATATGCATATATATATATCAAGCTATATATATGGAACATTTCTGGTTTATAAGAACAGAATAAATTGAAAAAAAAAATCAGAATAACATATATATGAAATAATCATTTACATTCAAAGCATCATTTTTTTTTTTGAAACAATTTAAATTTCAAAAGGGTCTTCTTGCAAATTGGAAGAACAAAATTTCAACCTTGATTTAATTGAATTCAAACAACAAAATTTTAAAAGCTCTTTCCATAAGATTTTCAACATAAAATTTAAAATTCAAAAATCTCAAAACCAAACATTTAAAAGACAAGAACTTGGTTTTTTTCTGAGTTTGATGAGGTCCAAATGATGAGTAACTTTCCACCTTGCTTCCAAATCCAACTCCACAAATTTTTACAATCCCAATCCAAAAACCCACAAAATTGAAGAATTCTTCCACTCACTAATTCAATCTTTTCCAAAAACTCCAAGATCCAAAATTTTGAGCAAAAATTCAAACATAAGGATTTTACCCTAAAATCCTACAACCACCCTAATAACTTCCTGAAAATAGAAAATGGAAAATATCTAATTTCCTAATTTTTTGAATTCAAACTTCAATTTGAATTTTAAATCAATTTTCATTTCTTTTCCAATTTCAATTTTCTCAAATGATTTCCATGCATTTTCTTATTTTCAATTTTAACAATTAAATCAATAACATCAACATAGATAAATTAACTTCTTTCAACCAAATAAATTTAATCAATTAATAAATAGATTTAATCAAAGATTAAATTATTTATTAATTAAATTAAATTAATAATAAAATAAATTATATTTCAACATAATTCCATAACACAATAATCCACAACTTAAATACATTAAGCTATTTAATCACCCAATTCAATTTGCAATTAAATAACGAAGAGGGGAAAACGATAATCAAAACCGCACAACCCGACAACACCAGATGACACACAAGACTAGGGTGACGACTTGACACAGAATCCTAGCTACTATCTCCCAATCAAATACCGTTGGGTATTGAACACGCTCTCACTTGTGAAACTAGGTGGAGTCGATGTCCTATACCTGTCAACCTGCAATTCAAGTAATAACAACATATAGTATAAACAGCATAAAATACACATCGTGAAGAGGAAATCACGGAATCGTAGGGCGCTCGCAAGCGAGTGATGCGGTATCGTCCTCTTCACCAATACACTGCAAATAACTGACAATTCTAACATGCTAGTATAATCGAAGGCATAATCATCATTAATTCAAATATCCATTTATGTTAATCCAAAAACATGCCATAAGATAACATCATATTAAGATACCATCACATCAAAAGATTACATTAACGTTGCTTTATAGATAGCGATCAAATAACAGCCGGGTACCATAGTCAAGGTACAAACAGAAAGTACAACACAACAGAACATAACACTGTTCAACCAAAATGCAAAACGAAGGGGTATTACAGAATCCCAGAGGATAACCCATGATGAACTATGTGATGACACTCTGTCTAGGACAACAGTTGGTACTTGTTTATTGTGGGTATGGTTTTCTTAACATACCTGATGTGACCATAGTTGGTATTCAATTATTGCGTGTATGGTTATTTTAACATACTTGGTCTGCTTTATTTCTAGAAGCATTGTGACCATGTGGAGTTGCACTTGTGTTGTACTTATGTTGTATCGAGTTGTATGTGTGTTGTACTTGTGTGTACTTGTTAAGTACATGTGATTGGTTGTTTCAGTTTGGTTCAGTTTTGTGTTAGCCTGTGTTTAGAGGTAGATGGTCTTGGCTAGGATTCCTTGCTACTATCTCCTAGCATGGGGGGTGGGCCTTTGGGTTCCACTTGGTTGGGTGGTGTGCACCTAAATCCGTTGGGTTATTTCTTCATGTTCATGTGGACGAGACTTCCAGTTGGAGAGCTCATGGGATTCTGTTTCAGTTCTTGCATTATTTCATTTCAATTGATCTTGTACTATTTTACCCCTCATTTGTTATCGAGGTGGAAGTTGTAACTGTAACCTTATTTATTGGACTCGCCTCATTCGGGAAATGAGAGTTGTAATTGTAATATTTAATTATGGATAAATGGATTGGACAATTATCTTTATGCTTTATGTAAATTATATTAATTGGAATGTATGTGTTTAATTATTGTCTAAATAATTGACATGGTTTCTATTCATGTTGTTGTTGTGGGTTATAAGTAATCTCAGTCTCATAACATTAGAGGTTGTTTTCAATGGGTAGTGAGCTTGCATGTTCATTATACTTAAACAAAAACAAAAATTAGCCTATTTAAGTAGTTGTTTGCAACTTCCTCTAGGGTTGTGTGGTGGGGCGTTACAGAGCTCAAAACAAAATCTACACTACACTTCCACATGCTTTGATGCTTGGGAGTTTCTCCTAACCATGGCCTTCCAACTTCAAATCCAAATGACTATTCATCTAATTAATGTGTTGTTTGCTACAAGTTCCAACTCTCATCCATAGAAAGAAACTGTTTAGTTGTAGTCAATTGCAAAATTAATTTTTCTTGGGAATTATTCAGAATTTATTTATGAAAAATATAGGAATTTTTTATTCGGGGGTGTTGCCCACAACAACCCTTGTGCACTCCCTCGTTATTTATTTTGGGGGGAAATCACACCCAACAAAGTGACCAAAATATTAACCTAGAACATGATCAAGCTACACATACCACCAAAATGGTTAGGATTTATAATTACAAAGAAATGTAATTTATTATTGCACAATGGAGAAATTGCTAAAGCAATTGAAGTCTCAAGAGTACAGGGAAAATAATTGAGCAAGTTAAGACCTAATCCCCATTCCCATAAAGTTGAAATATTTTTCAAAGCTAGGGAGATATAAAGATGTTAAATGATGCACATTGATTATGTGGTTGTTATGTTGTAAAAATCAAGGACCCCAAGTCCAAGCAACATCAATATATTGGAACCTTTATATAATGATGATGTTGTATATGCTTATGATATAGGACTACCACATTCATAAAATTTGCATCAATGCAATGACACATTTCCTCTATATCAATTCAAAGCCAAGTAAATTCTTCTCCAAGAAACCTATTGTACCCTTGCTCACTTTTCTATCTAGCTCTAAATTAGACCGAATTTACACTCAACCCATGAATATATTAAATCAAAGTCTTAAAACTTTGGGGAAAACAAAGAAGGAAGTCAAGACTCGAGTCTTAGTGTTATGAAGTTGAAATAGTCGATGGATGTAGGGTGATGTAGTGGTGTTAGATAATGTCCATGGGGTTATTATTCTATAGAAATCAAGGACCTCAAGTCCAAGCAACATTGATGGCTTGAAACTTTTAATATAATAAAATAAGCTATTTATGTTTATGATATGACTACCACTCCATAAGAGACATCAAGGAAATGGAAAATTTTCTCTATATTAATTAGATATAGATACAATATAATATTAGATATTGTATGTCTTTGTCATAATACAATATAATAGGACTTTATTTGATTATCTTGTCTTTTAATTACATTTTTCTATCAATACTATTATAATCATCCGTCTTATTATATTATTACTATTATTACTATAATACTATTATAATCATTTGTCTTATAATTATTTTCTTTTTATTATCATAATTTTTATGCTATTAGATAGTGTATAATGGTTTCTTCTTTGCTATTAGTATTTTTATTTTTAATTTGCTTTTTATAATGATATCAATTTTAATTTAAGTATTAAATAATTATAAGAAATTTAATTTTTGCTATTAGTATTTTTAATTTTAATTTGTTTTTTATAATGATATCAATTTTAATTTAAGTATTAAATAAGTATAAGAAATTTAATTTTATACCTTTATTTGCTTTCATCTTTGTTCGCTATAGATAATTAAAGTTATAAAAATTATGATAATAAGAAATATAATTATTACCGTATTATAGTAGTATTGTATCATATTATTAAATTTAATAGTATTAAATTTCTTATATTATGTATTTTTTTTGTGATTCCTTTTATTAAAAATATAGTATTATTTTTCTTATTAATTTCATTATTTTCTGTTCTATTTCATGTCAATTGAAATTGATTTCATTATATCTTTACTAATTTGTTGGTTTGATCTTTTATAATAATATTGTATTAATTTGTTTAACTGTATTATAATAATATTATATTTATTTTGTTAGTTGGATTCATCTCTACTATTATATACTATTATATTTGTTTTTTTATAATGATATCTATTACCTTTTTTATCTATTATTGTTTTATATTATTTTTTCTTGCTCTCTTTCAGTTCAATGTAAGTTGGTTTTTAGTTTGCTTGTGTTGTACTATCTTCTCCCCTCGATTCTCATGCAACCCTTTCTCCCTCTTTTCCTTCTCAACCTTTTTAAGGCATTGTTTGGTCTACATCTTATCATTCTTCTCTTGGTGCTCTATTTTTTCATCCTGATGATGGATCATGGAGTGTGATCCGAAACGTTGATGCAAATAAATTACACACAATTGAATCCAGAAATCCTTTACAATTATTTAATTATTGTCTAAAATCATAATCCACTATTAATTAAATGACTTTATGTTATTTAATTAATTAATTTCAATTAGTCTTCTTGATTAAATAAATAAATCCTATTTATTTAATTATATCATTAATTATTTAATTAATTTAGATGAATAAGATAGGTTAGTGACATAATTAAATAACTTGTGCTTATTTAATTAATCAAGAGGAAGATTAGATGAATAAGACAGGTTAGTAGTGTAATTAAACAACTTGTGTTTATTTAATTAATCATGAGGAAGATTTAAAGATATAATTAAATAAATAGGAGTTATTTATTTAATCAAGAAGATTAATTGAAATGAATTAATTAAATAACATAAAGTCATTTAATTAATAGTGTAAATATGATTTTAGACATTAACTAAATAATTTAATATTATTTAATCATTAGGAAAAGACGAATATAAGTGTTAAAATGCTAGTTCGCAGGCTAGGACAATTTTAGGTATCTACATTTTTCCCCTCTTTGTTACAATACGATTTTGAGCATTGTGTCATAGAAAAATTAAAAAATCCTACTTAGGAGTTGCCCCAATGATGGTGGGATGGCATGGTGCCCCCTCAAGAAATTTGGTGAAAAATTTGGATAATGAGCCAAAAAAATTGGCAAGATGATTTGGTGTGTTTAAGTGCAAGGATTGAGATAAGAAATGTTAACTAGAAGAAAATGTTAGTAGGATTTAGAAAATAGAATAAATTTGATGATTGATGATATGTAAAACATGATGAGTTTTCTTTTGCTTCATGGAGAGTAAGTAATTTTTGGCAATCCTTATTAATCTAGCAAATAAACATGATGCACCAGGGTATTAATGACCAAGGTGGATTTGTATTTATTGTGTGGACTTTGACTCTACAAACGAGTATTCTTGCTCATACTAGACATAAAAAACCCCTGTTAGAGTGTATGGGTGAGAAGTTTCAAAAAAATTCAGAGTATTTACACAAAAAGGTATGGAGTACCCAATATGCAACCACTTAAACACAAAATTTCCTCAAAATAATTTCCATAAATAGAACAAAGCAAGTATTCCCCGTGGTAGTATTACAAAAATATCCAACAAACAGAGAAGATAAAAAATCGATGATCAATGCCCCATTTCTTCCTCTCTAAATACTAAAGGACATCTTCGAGAGATCCTAGGAATGTGATAATAAGATAAATCAGAACGATAAGATCACAAAAAAGATAAACAATGTTGATGTATCACTTGCCATAGTTGTTTTTATGTTTCAGGATGTTTACCCATCAATGTTTTCTATTGTAGGAATGTTTAATCCATTAAGACATATGTTAGGATGTTGATAATGGTTTTCAAAAGGTAGGGTAGTTACTACTTAAGCATTTGTTTGAGTCTAATGATGATCCAATAATTTTTTCTTTTCATGGAAGTCTTGGATTTCATTGTTTGCTTTTTTTGCCAATATGCTTATCAAAGGTTGAAGGTGATGTTTGTTTATTGTGAATGTTTTTGTACTTTTGAGTTTATTTGATGTTGTTTTTGTTGTTTTTGAGATATTTAGAGATAAAGAGGGGGACCTAAAGGGACTGACCTAGTACCTTGGGGGTTCATCAATGATGGCCTTGCCTACATGACTGTAGGAGTTGAGAAAATACAACACCACAAACCCCGAAGATCACCTGCATGCAAATAACCTGTCACAAAAGAAGAGATGGAGACAAATAAGCAAGGGTTCTCTGAAAACTGAAAATGTATATATCAAAGAGAATGAGAGAATGAATTGATATGAAATACAAAGGGATCAATCCTTATAAAAAGGAGATCATGCAAACCCTAATAAAACCCTAATAGGAAAAACCCTAATAGAAGCCCTAATAAGATAACATTTAATAATTAATAATTATTAAATGTCACTTTATGCAAACTAACATGAAATCTTAAGAAGGGAATAAAGGTAACTTAATCAACATAATTAAGTTAAAACCTTTACTCTAACACCCCCCCTTAAGATGAGCAACAGTGCAGCTACAAACAAATGCAGAAAAGCAAAGGTAACTACAATGCAAGAAGGCAACATGGGTCCCGGCAACTAGGCCAGATCAGGTACCCAAATACAACCAAATCTCTGTAAAATGGAGAAATAGAGAAAACCTCATGGGAAAAAGCTCTACTCCAAAAAGAGATGCAGAAAGCCAAGAAGAACATCACTGAAGCAGAAGAAGTTGTAAACAATTGTCGAAAGATGACTACTATGGTGCTGAAGAACCTTCGCTAAAGATAGGATGATCAAGAATAAGAAGACAATAATCTGCATAAGTGCCCATACGACACTACTCGAATCAGATGGCAAATAAAGGAAAACACCTGGAATGAAGATACAGATGGTACAAGAACCAATAGTCTGAAACACTGATCAACTGAGAATGGAAGATTCCTTCCAAGGCGAAACCAAGGAAGAATTAGCACGAAAAATATAATAACCCCCCCATAATGCTGAACTGGGAGAGCCTGACAGATCCACTGAAATGATGTGAAACACCCTGTAGTGCATGAAGGAGAAGAAACATCTGAAAGTGCACAAGATAGCACCTGCAACTGAAAAAGTGGTGTGCACAAAGCACACATGCATGAGGCTGGAATCATATGGATCCATGTCGTCATGGAGGAACACTCACTGGACAAAGGTGTGATGGCAAACAAAGGCAAACTACACAACCCCCCCATGGTATGGATTCACTATCGTCGTGGAGGGATACTCACCGGACAAAGATGTGATGGAAAAACAAAGGAAAACTACACAACCCCTCATGGCACTTTATAATATCAGTGTGAGTACATAATATGGCACAACCTTATGTGCAAAATCCCCAAAAGATGCATGTACAATAGTGTGGCACTTTATCTCAGTGCATTTACATAAAAGATTGCTTAGAAATGATACTCAAAATGTCTTTAAAGGACAAAATGCTGGAAATACATGAAGAACAGCCAAGAACAAAGCATCCCATGTCAACAAAAAGTTTCCAAGAGCAAATATGTCTAGGTAATCCACCAGAGTGTGAAAACACATATAACTGAATAAAAGATACTTGGAGTGAAATCTGGAAAAATGGCATGGATGAAATTGAAGAGCTCGGAAATACGGTTCCAACGCCGCTGAGATTGTGAAAAACGGAGAAACTGATCAAAAGTTATGAGCTTGAGACTGAAAATAGCCCCTTTGTCTTCAACTGGCTGTAGAATGCACCAACAGAAACAAGAAGTGATGAGACCCAACCATTGGAAAGATGAGAAAACCAGCTTTCTGATGATATCTCGTTTGCCAAAAAACGATATCGTATGCCCAAGTTACGGCCTCCGGAATAAATCAGCTCCAAAGAGGGAAAAAACCAGTGATGAGTTAAATTTGATGGTCATACGGCCGTCACAGCAAAAACACTGTGTTAAATTTGACGGCCAAATGGCCATCACCATAAAAGTGCGATTGAGCTTATTTTGAAAAAAATTGTTTTTTAAAAAATAAAAAACAACAAAAAAAATGTTAAAAAAAATTTTTGGTAGGCAGCTTGTACTGCACCGCGGCTTGGCAGGTATTGCCGTCGGCGGACTATCAGACCGTCGGTCGGTAGTACGCCGACCGGCGTACCACAGGGCCCACAGGCCTGCGGATGCAGGTACCTACGGGTACCCTCGTACCGGGCCGGCAAGCCCTTAAACTGCGAAAAACTTTATAGATTTTTTTTTATTTTTGTTTTTCATAAAAAAACAAATGTTTACAAAGTTTTTGCGGATTTTTAAAAAATCTTTAAAAAATGACAGTATTTTTTCGAAAAATAAAATGAGGGAAAAAAACAGAAATTTTTTTTTACCACCAAATGGATGGCCATATGGCCGAATTGTAAAAAAATTTTGTCTCAGATTTTGATTTTGTCCAAAATGGACGAATGAACAGTCGATTTAGGGGTTTTGGACCGCTGCGGACGCAATGACGATGTCCGTTTGAGCTGAAAATATTTCAAAATTGCAGGTATGCCCTAGATCAAGAAAACAAACCCTAAACCCTTGAAGCTCCAAAAATCTTCAAAACAAGAATATGAAGCAGCAGCTGTGGAGCTCTGATACCATGTAGGAGTTGAGAAAATACAACACCACAAACCCCGAAGATCACCTGCATGCAAATAACCTGTCACAAAAGAAGAGATGGAGACAAACAAGCAAGGGTTCTCTGAAAACTGAAAATGTATATATCAGAGAGAATGAGAGAATGAATTAATATGAAATACAATGGGATCAATCCTTATAAAAAGGAGATCATGCAAACCCTAATAAAACCCTAATAGGAAAAACCCTAATAGAAGCCCTAATAGGATAACATTTAATAATTAATATAATTATTAAATGTCACTTTATGCAAACTAACATGAAATCTTAAGAAGGGAATAAAGGTAACTTAATCAACATAATTAAGTTAAAACCTTTACTCTAACAATGACAAACGTAGAGACATCGTAGTTTGACTATATTGAGTGACACTCTTTTTTGGAGTTTTCTGACTTTTTACCAATGTTGGATTTTGATAAGATATTTGAATGCTTTTGGATTTTTCACCAAGTTTAAAGATTAAGAGGGACACCTTAGGGTACTACCCTAGGGCCTCAATGGCTCATCAATGATGGCCTTTCCTACGTTACAAACACAAAAACATCATAGTTCGACTATTTTGACTCCAAAACATACAATGTTTTTAGGATTTTTTTGTTTTTTGGACTTTGTTTTGGATTTTGATGGTTTTATGGATTTTTTTTATTTTGTTTTGATAGTTTTTTGTAAGTTATGGGATTAACAAGGATCCACTCCACTACTAGGTTCAGGAAGTTACCCCTAGTTCATAATAGGATTACATTTTATTAGGGATAGGTGGATAAAATGGATGGTGAATAGAGATGGTGAAGCAAGATTCAACACTTAATCAATTATTGATCCATGGTTGGGTGTACATTTTATTATGGCGATGGATGGAATGGATACGCGATAGTATATAGATAGCACCGATAGCTAAGGATGTAGGTTTTATTCAAATGTAGTGCCTATTTACCAGGTCTTCACTACAGTACGGGTCCTAGAAGCACCACAAGATGGTTTTCACTTAAAGGATGTTTTAAATTTCTCTTTACTATTTTCTTATTTTTATTTTTATTTTCATTTTTCTCCTTTTTGCTTGGGATATTCTGATACGCTTATGTTTAGTACTTATTGAGATGATTTCTATTAAGAGGTTTAGCTAGAGGTTCTCCTTCTAGCATAGCCAGATATGCTCTAGAGTCATAGCTCATTGTACTAATGTAGGGACCTAGCCATTTTGGTTTGAACTTACCTGTCCCATCTTGATTCAACTGGACCTTCTGATTTTCCTTTAGGTCCGAGTTACCGACCTAAAAGTTCTTATTTTTCATTTTCTTGTTGTAGCTTCTCTTGAGTCGATTTCGATAGGCCTATAGATGGTTCAATGTGCTCAAGTGTCTTTCATCTAGGAGTTCAAGCTCATTAAGTCTAGATATCTGATACTCTTCGTTGCTAAAAAGATCCTTTAATGACACTCTAAGGGATAGGATTTCAACCTTTATAGGCAGTATTGCTTCAGATCCGTAGACCAAGGAAAAGGGAGTTGCACCTGTGGATGTGGAGTTGCTAGTTATATAAGCCCATAAGGTTGGGTTTAGCTGTAAGTACCAGTCACGACTGACGTCATTAACAATTTTCTTTAAGATTTTTAGGATGGTCTTATTGGATGTGTTGGCCTGGCCATTTCCTTGAGGATAGTATGGGGTTGAAAAGTGATGTTGGATAGAGAATCTTGAGCAAAGATCACATACATCTTGTTCTTAAACGAAATTCCATTATTTGTTATGATATTTTGTGGGATGTCATATCGACAAATAAAATAGTTAAGAATGAACTTAGCTATTTTTTTTCCTGTGATATAGGTTAGATGAATAGCCTCTTTCCACTTTGTAAAGTAATTCATAGCAGTGATGATGAATTTGTGTCCATTGGAAGAGATCGATGATATCTTTCATATTAGGTCTAGTGCCCACTGAGAGAAGGGCCACGGAGTAGTGATAGGACGAAACTCTTACGCTAATGTGTGTACAAGATCTCCATGTTATTGGCATTTGTAATACCTTTTTGGAATAATGAATTGCTTATTGCTCCATTGATGGCCATTAGTACCCTATTCAAAGTATTTTTTGGACTAGGTTAGGTCCACTAGAGTGAGATCCACAAACACCTTCATGTACCTCTTGTAAGTTAGTTTGTTCTTCTTCTACGTTAAGACATCAAAGTAACGTACCATTGAGGATTTTATGATATAAGGTATCTCCTAGGATAGTGAATAAGAAAGTTCAATGGATGAAGGTTTTCTTTTGATTAGACGTTAGATGGGGTGGTATGATTTCATGCTAGATATAGGAAAATGTGTCTTCATACCAAGATGAGTCAGGACCAACAACATCACACACTAGTTTAGATTTTGGGATGTCAAATGTTGCTTTAATAAATTGTTCTACCAGGAATTCATATCTAGGAGAATTCTCAGGTATGTCCAAGAGTGAACCAATAGTAGCCATAGCATTAGTTGCTTTATTATTAACCCTAGGGATCTTTTCAAAGATAATGACAAAGAAGTATTGTTTGAATTTTTCCACCATCCTTTTGTATGGAATAAGCTTGTCATCTTTATTTTGGTATTCACTATTGATCTACCTTATGACCAACTAGGAGTCGCCATAGACTTGTAGTTCCTTAATTTTCCACTCCATGGCCATTTTCGGCCTAGTGATCAATGCTTCATACTCAGCTATATTATTTGTACAAGGGAAGACAATATTGTATGCTTTTGGAATACTATCTCCTTATGATGTGAGAAATAGGGTACCAACCCCTAAGTTGTGTGAGTGTGGGATCCATCAAAGTACATGTTCCAATGGGTTGACTCTATTGTTAGTAGGATGCTCTCATCTAGAAATTTTGCTATGATAGGTTGATATTCTTTTATGGTTGCTTCTGCTAATTGATCTTTTAGTACCTATCCCTTGATGGATTTTCTATTGACATATTCTATGTCAAATTCGCTAAGTATCATGACCCACTTAGTGATTATTTCTATAAGAGCAACCTTTTCCAAAATATATTTCAAGGGGTCTATCTTTGATATCAACTTGACTTGTTTTTTTAATATGTAACACCTAAGATTTTGTGTTAGGAAGACAACTGATAGGCATGCTCATTCAATCGGTGTATAATTCAACTCATAGCCGACCAAGATACGGTTGATGTAATATACTTCTCATTCTTCATTTTGCTCATCCAATTATGCTAATAGAGCTCCCAAATATGTTGGTGTTGTGGAAACATATAGAATCATTGCTTTATCTTGAATTCGATGCATCAATACTAGGGGAGTGAGAAAATAGTCCTTTACATGTATAAAATCTTGGTCACACCTGTTGTCCCATTTGAATGCTACATCTTAATGGAGGAGGTGTGTGAAAGGATGACACTTATCTACTAGTTGTGCAATGAAACTTTTCATGGACTAAATTTTACCTTGTAGACTGCGCAGTTGTTTTAATGTTCTTAGAGGAGGCATTTCTAGGATAGCCTTGAATTTGGTGGGATCCACCTCGATACCTCTTCTAGACACAATGTAGCCCAAAATTTTCCCTGATGTTACACCGAACACACACTTCTTTGGATTTAGACACAAGTTATATTCTTCCATTCTGTTAAATATCCTATCTAAGTTAGCCAGGTATTCATGTTTTGTGAATTATTTAGCCAATAGATAGTCTACATAATATGGTGATGTGCAACATTCCATGGAAAATGGTATTCATCGCTCTTTGATATTTGATTCTTGTGTTCTTTAAGACAAATGGCATGACATTCCAACAAAATGTTCCCCGAGCATAGGTAAAAGCTATTTTTTGTTGATCTTCAAGGGATATCTTTATTTGATTGTACCCAAAAACCCATCCATTAATGAGAGCATTTTATGACCAATAGTCAAATCCACTATGATTTCGATGTTGGGAAGTGGGAAGTCATCTTTAGGGAATTCTTTGTTGATATCTCATAAGTCTATATAGATATGTATTCCCCTAGTGGGTTTCAATACTGGTACAAGTTTGGATACCCACTTAGGATAGTCTACGAGTCTAATGAATCCCACGTCTAGTGATTTCTAAAGCTCCACCTTGACTAAAAGTGTTATCTATGGGTGCATTTTTAAAAGATTTTTCTTAACTGGTTTTGATGCAAGTAATATTTTTAGGTGGTGTACCACTAATGTTGTATCTAGCACAGGCATATCCCATATGTCCAGGCGAAGTTCATCTTATGTTCCTTGATGAATGCCATGAAGTTGACCTTTTCCTCTAGATCCAAGGAAGTTGCATGATATGTTACTTTAGGAGCCTCTATTGTTTCAATGTTGATAGGTTCAAAACCCTCAACCAATGCTACTAAATATTTTTGATACTTTGTAATGGGGAGATTGAGTCATTCATATTTGAGTGCCTCAATGAGGTTTTCACCCTTAGATGCGTCCTTTATATTTCCTTTTTCATGATCCAATAGAGCCACATTGTGGTTTTCCCTAGGGGATCTCATATTAATTTTTACATTGTTCATTTCAATTTTGTAATTGTAGGACATGATATCCCCCCCAAAATTATGCTCCTTGTTCTAGTTCTATAGACAACAACAACCTTGTGATCTCCTTTATGGATACCTTGTTGAATTCCCATGGAATCTGCTATAGCTTCATTATTCTGGAATAGGTCCACAACAGATGTTTGATGTTGTTGATCATAATCGATCAACTGCGGGTGACGTAAGGGTAAGTAATCATTGTTATCAACAAAGCTTATGGTGGATGTGTATGGGGAAAAGGTAAGGATTATGGAGCTATCATGGTCCCATAGGGTATCTAGGTCATAGGCATTAGAGGTGCAAGACTCCTATTCCCACTTTTTAGAATATATTTTCATATGGTAGTCATCAGTTGTAGGTCTAAAGGTGACGGTATTTATGCCAAAGTTTTTAAATAGGTATGTGATTATTAGGTCATTGTCCATAAGATGGTAGTTATCTGATGTCTCTTCGATAGTAGAAGGAGCTACTTCCTGATAAGAGATAATTTCAGTGTTTGGGGTAACCATGTCTATCAAACCATAACCTAGTCCCATGTTCCTCTTACATTTTTCTATTGTCATGGGTTCTCTTATGGTGTGTTCATGTAGACCAAGGCCACCTTTTCTAGTGTATCCCATATTTCTTTCTATCTGATAGCCTTTATTGTTAAGATCCATGGGAAGGGGATGTATCTATTCCTAATCCTCTATTTCTTATTTATAGATCCATGATGAGGGGTCCTCTTCGAATACCGCTTCATTTTTCATGTCTCCCCACTCTTTGAAGATAGTGGGTTTGACTTCATATGTGACAGCTTGAACATGCTTTATTTATTTTGGTCGTTCGTAGGATTTTGGTGATGGGGGAAGCTCCCCAATATAGAAGGATTGTCTGAAATAGTATTCTCCATAGCCCTTGTCAAGCACCTAGATCTTGAGGTCAAATTTAGGAGGATCGGTTGATGTAGATGGAGTTGTGATTGAAGAAAGTCATACGGGATCAACATAGGAAAATGAGTGGAATGATATGTCATTACTGGGTATTTTAAGGAGCATTTTGTACTTCTCCTCCAAGTTTGAGTAGTAATGGAAGGGTTTGAGATTGACGTATGTTGTAACTTCCTTACCATTGTAAGGAAATAGGAATTGGTGAAATGTTGAAGGGACCACTTGCATTGGATGGATCCATGGACATCCCAAGAGAAGGTTATATGGAAACTCAAGATCTAGGACTTGACAAGTTTTTGCTATTGTTGTCCCCATTTGAATTGGTAGTCTTATTGTGCCCTCAAAATTTCTCTCCATGTCATCATAAGCCCTTAGGTGATACACATGTTCTTGTCAACCATGTCATGAGAATATCCCAACTGCTTTACCATTTTTAGGGTTCATATGTGTAAACCTGCACCCCCATCCATTAGGACTCTCTTGATTTTTTGTTTATGGACACAAACCTCGAGATACAAAGCTTGATTAGGGAAGGCTATTTGTGGAAGGTCTTTTTTAGAAAATACCAAGTGATGGGGTCAAGTGATGGTACCAACCATGGCTTGAAATTGATCAATGTTAAGGTTGTTAGGTACTAGAGACTCAATGAGAGCTTTCTCTAGGATCTCCTTATGTGTTGGTGATAATTTTAAAAGCTCAAGGATGGAGATAAATGTTGGATTTTTCTTCAGTTGGTCAAAAATGCTATAGTCAATGGAAGCTTTGATGGTGGCTTTGGCTAGAAGTGGGGCTCCTTGGATCATGAATTTCCTCTTTGGGTAGTCACATTACATTCAGGGATTTTTCCTAGTATATTCACACTATTGATATTTTGATCAACTTGGGAGATGGTTCCCACAACTTCATTGTAAGTGAAGTTAGATTTTCAATAATCTTGACCCTTACCTTTTTCATTTCCCCTAGAATGATTGGGGAGTGAATCATTGTATATTCCCATGTCTTGATTACTAGAGGGCCCAGGAAAATGTTCTATGTTGACCTCTCCTTTTTCTATCAAGTCTCGTATGATGTTTTTAAGTCTCATACAATTATTTGTTGTGTGACCCTTGATCTTATGGAATTTACATCGATCGTTCTCATTGTACCAATGGGGGTTTGACTTTTGGTTCATCGTAAGTTATTTTATTAGGATTAAGAAGCTTGATAAGGTTCTTTTGGAATAATTTATGCATAACTACCTCAAGAGTCTCTCCCAATGGAGTGAATTTTCTCCTAAATTGACTATTCTTCCTCAGTGGCCCTCTTTGGATATCCTTCCCTTGATTTTGTTGCTGACTGTTTTGATGGTTATTATGGGGATACATGAGAAGATTGTTTTGGGTTTTGTTTGGTGGGTAATTTGCTTGATTTTTTTGGACATTATTCTATGGATTGTTGGGGGTTTGCATGTTTTGTATGAATTTTGCATCTATCACTCCATCGTTGGTAACAATTTTGTTCTTTTCCCATATTTTTGGTTTCAAATTATAAATTGAGGCTTGGTCTTTGTTGCTATATATTTTAATAACTCCCCTTTCTATGGGAGATATTTCGACGAGTAAGCCCTTTTCAATGGTTTCCTCAAAATTACTAGGGTACAACATGGTGAGTTGGTAACTAATGTTCACTTGTATGTTGGTGACAAAGATATCTATCAGCTATTTCTCAAGAATGGTCCATTTGTATTTGCTAGCTTTATGTATCCGTCTCTATAGATATGAAGCAAATTATTCCCATCGGATTTTTTTAATTTTGTATAGACCAGGGACCATTATATCTTGTTTTATGTTATATGGAAAATGATTGAAAAATTTGTCTAACAGCTTATCAAATGTTTTGATACTAGGTGGTAGATGAGAGAACCACTCAATAGCAACAGCACCGAGACTTTGTTGGAAAATCCTCATTAAATAGGTATCATTGCATTGTAGATCCATCTAAGCTACTGAGAATTCTTGCATGTGCTTTATTGGATCCCCTCTTCACCTATATTTGTCAAATTTTGGTATTTCAAAGTTCTTGGGGAAAGGTATCATAGATAAGTTTTGATCAAAGGTCCATATGGACATATATCTTGTAGAGTATAGATTGTCTTTAGCTTTGCAATTTGGACGTCTAATAGCCTTTGGTTGAGATTTTCTATTTGTTAGATTACATCGTCACTTGGTGTGTTCATTTGGTAAGGAGAGACGTTGTAACCTTGTTGGCCCGCAATGAACTATGTGTGTTGTATTGGTGGGATTGTATATACAATGGCCCTTGGGCCATGTTGTGTTGTGGGTTTATATATTGATGGGGTCCTTGAGGACTGATGAGGGCAATCTATGTATTGATGGTATGATGTTGTTGTCAAGGTACACTATGTTGTTGTTAGGGTACATTGTGTTGTTGTTGGGGTATGTTGTGTTGTTGTTGAGGTACATTGTGTTGTTTTTGGGGTATGTTGTGTTATTGTTGGGGTATTTTGTGTTGATTTTGGGGTATTTTGTGTTGTTATTGGGGTATGTAGGTTTGGTATAATGATGGAGTTTGTATACCAATGTTATGCTGTGGAGGATTGTGTGTTTAATTTTGTAGGTGTGTGTTTTGTTGTAGTTGAACATACATTTAATGTTGGGTGTTGAAATTTGGTGGTGTTGAAATGTATGTTTGATGTTGAGAGTATTGGGTAGATGATAATCTATACTGATTTTGTATGTCAGGATCATATTATTGATATTGAGGCATGTATTGAGTTGGGTTTTGAACATTTACTTTGTTCATTCATGCCTTGATCTTGGGGTGGATGTTGATACATGTGTTGTGGGTTGTTAACATGTAGTTTTGTTTGCAAAGGGTTGTTTCTTTTTTGGTTCACTACATGTGGTTGTCCCATGTTTTGTGTATTAGTATTGGGACCTTGTTGTTGGTTATTCCAAGATGTCTCATGTATGTTGGGTCCCATTGTGTTCACATTTTGTGGTGGCATGTTTTGATTTTTCAAGAGGTTTGGATTCTCTTGAGTATTTTGGGCTACCACTGCTTGTTTAATTTGTGATGGATGTCTATACAATGGATTCTCCACATTTTGGGGAAAATATTAGTCATTGGTATGTGTGTTGGGGAATAATGGTGGTATCTTGGGATCTACAATTGCTTTGGGCATTTGTCTCACTACTGATTGGTCTCCCAAAGGAATGAGGTTGGGATCCTTGAGGATTTCAATGTTAAATTTTTTAGGTAACTTGGTCTCACTTTGCACTAGCTTAAGGAAATATGTGTAGGATTATTCCCTATCATCTTGTCCATAAGTTTCTATAATTTTGGATCTTGGGAGCACTCATAAATTACTTCATCAGTGATTTCCTCATCACTATCATACTCCTCTATCATCATGTCCATGGGATTGGGAGATTGATTATGTTGCCTAAAAAATATGTCTTGATTTTTAAGGCGTATTTCCTCATCGCTAGGTGGTTTACTTGGTTGCTCTTTAAATGTTGGTTGTTATTTGGGGGTTGAGTATGTCCTAGGATTGTAACCCCATGCTTGAGATTTCTCATTGTTGGTGTTGTTTTTTGGTACACTAGTTCTAGTTGTATTGGCTTCCATCTTCTTTTTGTGTTGTGATTTCATTCTAGTCATAAACAAACTCAAGAAACCTTGGTAAGTTTGAGACAACAACTTATGGAATTGTGTTTTGAGATTTGGTAAATGACAAAATGATGTACAAAGGGGATGTGTATATACCTTTTGGACAAATTTTGTTGGTTTTTTTCTATGGGTTGGTGTTGTGATATGTGGACAATCAAGCTTGATGTTGGATGGTAAAATTTTTCTACTCAACCCTAGATGATAAGGAGATGAGTTGATTTTGGGTGTTGTTGTATAAATGAAGCTATGATGTTTGGTGTTTTATTTGACACTAGTTTAGAACACAATAGTTCCCAAGACCCGAATCAATGTTTTGCTATGCTTTAGAGGATATGGTGTATATTTTACTTGAACTAGCTATGAGGTTGCAAGTAAAGGTTTCTCTAAAATTACTAGCAAGATAATGTTTTGATTTCTTGGGTTCAATATGTGCCCAAGACTAGGTTGATGTTTGGTTATTGATTTGGTGATTTTGAAGGGTGTTTGATAAGCTATGGTGCAAATTTTGTGTCTAAAAAGATGGTATTCATGAATCCTGTGTAAACCAAGTCCAATTTGAAGAATGGTGATGTTGGATTTTGACTAATAGGTCCAATAATGTTCTTTGATAACTGAATGGAGTTTTTAGACCAAATGTTTTGGAAATATTTTATTTTGACCAATTAAGAGACAATTATGCAAATAGGTTGATAGTGGTTTCTTTCTAATTCAGTAGCAGCAGTGTTTTAGGTCAATAGCGACTCTATTTTAAGGCAATTGTAGCCAAGTTTTGATAGTGGTTGTCATAAACCAATGACAGTAATAGCAGCTAATTTGAGCAATAGTGAC
The DNA here is from genome assembly GCA_007115665.2 of Sequoiadendron giganteum. NCBI lineage: Eukaryota > Viridiplantae > Streptophyta > Pinopsida > Cupressales > Cupressaceae > Sequoiadendron > Sequoiadendron giganteum. The sequence continues at coordinate 332,398,389 of CM021106.1, read as the reverse complement.
CAAAATTCAGGTCAACTACGTTATTGCTTGAGATAGTAGTGGCAAAAATTCACAGTAGTGACTCTATTTTAGTAGTTTCCAGTTCAGTGATGGCAGTTTGTTCGATAAGTTTAAAAATGTTGACTGTTTTTGATCTGATGTTTGTGTAATCTATTTTTATGGCAAGTGATGCATATAATAGAAAATTTTTAGATCTAATGATATAGCTCAAAGATTATCAATCAATACATCCTAAGGAATAAAGGTATGCTCTTCTCTATAGGCTTACCTCACCCTTGAAGTATTGATTTTAAAAATGAGGGAAGAAATAGGATATATAAAGGAAATGTACCAACTTGATACTTCAAGCAAAAGAGGATTAACTCTTAATCCTTATGCCTCAACTATAAATCTGATGTGGTAAGTAACTTCTAGGAACGATGTTATTCCCACGCACTACTTTGAAGAACATTTTGGAAAATAGGGATGGGCTTCTAAAACAAGGTTTTTAATGACAACCATGAACACTGTGATGCATAGTTCATACATAAGCCACTAAAGGCTTTAGTCATTCCTGCACAACCCATTATGTTCATACGAAGATGAGGCACGATATGACATTCCCGCCCAAATATAAGCTAATTTCTTTCGATTTCACAAAATTTATATAGTCCGCTGATAAATGTGCTTTTAGGGTCACTTAGGATTTCTCCATTACGGGATGTGTCTCATAGGCAAGCCCTTATCCTAAAAAATGGGTGACCAAAAAAAAGTGCAAAGAGCCCAAAGTGTTTCTCATCACCTAGGATCATCACAAGATGTAGGGGGAGAGGATACACACTTGGCTTGCCAATCATGGTGGACATTGTAGATAATTCATTGTAATTTGATTTTAAGCCTAAAATTGAAGTGTTTTGAAGATACCAATTTGTTTTTTAGATGCACCAAGTTTAAATATTTGAGACTTTCAAACAAGAAATGTCATAATTCATTTGGTTGTCATTGCAATCAAAAAATATGAAATGTTCAATTTTATGCAATGAAACGAAACGTGAAGATTGTAACCAAGTTTTAATGCACCAAATACAAATGTTCAAGTTGTATTGCTCATTTTTATTGCACCAATAGAAAGTGAATTCCTTTTAAGGCACCAAATGTAAATATTCAAGTTGTCTTGTTCATTTTTAATGCACCAAAAGAAAGTGAATTCATTTTAAGAGCACCAAATGTAAATGTTCAAGTTGTCTTATTTAGTTTTATTGCACCAAAAGAAAGTGAATTCATTTTAAGAGCACCAAATATAAATGTTCAAGTTAACTTTTTTAGTTTTATTACACCAAAAGAAAGTGTATTCATTTTAAGAGCACCAAATTTAAATGTTCAAGTTGTCTTGTTCAATTTTATTGCATTCAATGTAAATGTTCAAGTTGTCTTGTTCAATTCTATTGGCCTTTTGGATGTAATTTGATGGATCCCACACTCAGCACAGCTTAGGGGATGGTATCCTATTTCTCACACCACAAGGAGATAGTATACCAATAGCATACAGGATTTCCTTCCCCTATACAAAAAATATATCCAAGTATGAAGCATCGATCACTGGGTTGAAAATGGTCGTGGAGTGGAAAATTAAGGAAATACAAGTCTATGGTGACTCCTAGTTGGTCATAAGGCAGGTCAACAATGGATACCAAAGTGAACTATGAGCATCTACATGTATAATGTAGGTAAGGCCATCATTGATGAGCCCCAGAGGCCCTAGGCTAGTCCCCTTAGGTTTCCCTTTTGGTTTTTAACTTCCAGTCGAAAATCCAAACAAAAAAATTCAAATATCTTATCAAAATAATTTTTTTTTTGTAAAAAGTCAAAAAACTCCAAAAATAATGCCACTCAAGACAATCAAACTATGATGTCTTTGTGTTTATCATGTATGCAAGGCCATCATTGATGAGACCCCAAGGCACTAGTTCAGTCCCTTTAGGTCCCCTTATTTGTCTCTAAATCTCTCGAAAAAAAAGCCTCAAATATTCTCAAAAAGCACAAAAACATTCAAAAAATATCAAAACATCCTATCTACATTATCACCTATCCGTAATAAACTCTCCATCCATAATAAACAATCATCATCCTCAACCTTTGACAAAATGCAATCAACAAACAAAGAAAACATCAAAATACAGAACTTCCAAGCAAAGGAAAATAATGACTAGATCATCACTAGAATAAAGCAATGCTTAAGTGTTAACTATCTTGCCTTTTGAGAATCATCATCAACATCCTGACATATGTCTTAATAGATTAAATGTTCCTACAATATATAGAAATAATGGATAACATCCTAAAACATCAAAACATCTATGGCAAGTGATATAGCAGCATTGTTTATCTTTTAATGATCTTATCTTTTTTATTTATCTTATTGTCACATTCCTAAGATCTCTCAATGATGTCTATAAGGATTTAGAGAGGAAGGAATGTGGCATTGATCATTGATTTTATATCTACTCTATTTTTTGGATATTTTTGCAATATTACCATGGTGAATACTTTCTTTTCTTGTGTGTGGAAGTCATTTTGGGACAATTCGTGTAGGGGTTGTTCATATTAGGTACTTCATACCTTTTTGTGTAACTACTCTAAAATGTTTTGAAACTTCTCACCCGTACACTCTAACTAGGTTTTTGTATGTCTGGTATGAGCGAGAATACTCCTTGCTTCCGGAGTTAAAGTCCACGCAATAGATACAAAGCCACCTTGGTCATTAAATACCCTAGTGCATCATGTATCTTTGCTACATTAATAAGGATAACTAAACATTACTTAGTCTTCATGAAGAAAAAGAAAATTCATCAAATCATATCATCAATTTCATCCAATTTCTTCTACCCTCTAATCCTACTAACATTTTCTTCTACTCAACATGTCTTCAGTTAGTCCTTGCACTTAAATGCACCACATCAGCTTGTAGAAAAATTTGGCTCATTATCTAGAATTTTCACCAAATTTCTCGAGGGGATACCATGTTATCCTGTCATCATTGGGGCAGTATCGACGCATACCTGGACAACTCCTGAGCATGAATTTTTTAATTTTCTTTGACACAATGCTCAAAATCGTATTGTATCAAAGAGGGGAAAAATGTAGATACCCTAAATTGTCCTAACTGGCGAACAACACTATTTAACTAACTTTCACCCTTCTTCCCTAAATGATTAAATAATACATTATTATTTAATTATTATCAAATTTTATATTCGTCTATTAACTAAAATTTATTTGACATTATTTAATTAATTCACCCTCAATCATCATTTCTGACTAATTAAATAAATCTCATTTATTTAATAAATGTCCTAATTTAACATTATCTATCCCAATTAATTAAATAAACACATGTTGTTTAATTATGTCACTAACATACCTTATTCATCTGAATTAATTAAATAGTTGTCATTAATTTTTTAATTAAGCTACTTTCTCTTCTCCAAATTTGAATAATTAAATCAATATTCAATTTCCCAAAATCACTCAACATGGTCAATAAATAAATACACCTTTATTTGTTAAAGTCAAATACAACTTGCACATTCCTCTCAAACATTAATTAATTATTAAACTAATTAATACATGGACTCACATATCTTGATTGAATAAATCATGCCAACTTATTTCTCAATCTATTTTCCAATCCAACTAATTACTCAAATCCCACTAAACACTCAACCTAACTTCTTCAATCCCACTAAACAGTCAATCTGATTTTTTCAATCCCATGAATCATTCAATCTAATCCCACTGATTATTCAATCAAAATACTTAATTGGATCAATCAGAGGAGTTAATTGATCAATCTATTTCCTCTCAATTGTTCTCAACCATTGATCATGATCTTTCATTGTTCAATCTTGATTGTTCATCTAAAAACTAAAAATCTATAAACAACCTTCTTCCTTCTCAAAAATATATCGAATAATCTAGAGAATTTGTGGAGAGGTTATGTCAAAATAGCTATTGAAGCACATTTTCATTCGAAATCACTACTACTACCTTTTGAAGCTTTTGCAAACATGGAGGCTTCGTATTGATCAAGAAATCCAACATCTGTTATCAATACGAATATACTCTGACATGGAATGGTAAAATTTTAGTATTTGAATTCGTTTATGTTCTCGTTTATGCAAACATTTCTTATTGAATTCATTGCTTTACAATCACATTTCATGAGTAGGTTAGGATTTTATCTTGTTTTGATTTCATTCATTTGATTTCATCGTTGTAATTCCATTGATCCAATCCCCTCTTACACAAATTAAAATTAAAATAATATAGCAATGTAAATGTAAAGTTTAGTCATTACAAATTTTAATGTTTGTATAAGTTTACACTAGCCACAAACAAGTAAAGGACAATTTGCAACATATTTATTACATGCAAAATAAAGAATTGGTGCATATTTTTACTACTTAAGTCACAAAAGTTGTTTGTCATCTTACAATCTTGAGAAGTGTTGATCAACGTAACTATTTTTGAGATTTTCAAATTATCACATTGCAATTCTATAAATTTACATGAGTGTCACTATAGATTAAAAATTTTATGCATTAAACATAACTTACAAACATAATTGTTATTTATTTATTATTTACACTTGATGAGTCTAACTATTTTTGAGATTTTCAAACTATCATATTATAATTTTATATTTAAGAACAAGCAGTGATATCTTCTAATATCCCTATTTGAGTGCTTTCATTATGCTCCTAAATTGGATGCATTTGTCTAGTTTCATTAGATTTATGAAAACATCATAGTTTAAGAACATGGATGGTCTAGAAAAAATACTTTTTTAGTTCCTCATTGGACCCAAAGACCTTAAATCCTTCCTCAGAGGAAGACATTATTCTTACAAGAAATTTTAGTTCATTTCATGTTGGGTATAGGCAAACAAGAAAAAGGTAATGCACCTGCAAAATATATAGCATCAACTCTAAGAAATTTTCTACTCACATCAATGTATTAATTTTAATTTAGTTCAAAATGTTTAACCTCAATATTGAAGAGAATAATTTTTGAAATTGAAGTATTTAACAAAATTATTTACTAAAAACTTTTTTGAAATCAAGGTATTTAAGTATTTAACTTAAATTGAAATGCTTTAGCTTATTCTTTTATGTATAGCATTTATAACTCTATTTAAAGTCTACTACTCTTATATTTTTGAAAGTTGATGAACATAAATGGAACCTATTATAATTCTATTAGCAATTATTTAAAATTTAAGTGCTTTTTTGTGGGGTATACCAAAGCATTATTTAGAGGTATCTCTAGAGTAATTTTGATAGAATGAAATAGAAATAGCTTAACTCATTTTAGTTGATGAATCTTTGGGAAGAAGCTCGTAACCATATTTATGGGTGTTTTACATATACCTTGCATTTGTAATTGAAGTACTAAATTCTTTATCATAAATTAATAAAAAATTTCTAAAATATTCATACCATATTATCAAAGACTTTGCATCATTTTACAACTCATAAAATCTCAAAGACCAACCAAAGGTTACAAGTTTGATGAACTTGACTTGGCCAAGTTGGAGTCTTAAAAATTTTAACTCTTAGCATACTTGTGGATAATTGGATCCCAAAAAAATGTATTAAAGTCTTGTTTAAAAACCTTTTAAAATATATATAAACTAAAAATTAAATAACTAATGAAATTAAAAGTCATGAATAAAATGTCCACATACTTGAAAATGATTGTAGGAGTTTATGGTGAACTCCTCAAACACCCCAAGATCACCTGCAAGACAAAATAACTTCCACAAGAGAAAAATGGTAGAAATATCATGCTATCATTAAGGATACAAGAATATCGAACTGAATATGGCAATATACATATGATGCCTTGCTTATGTAGGCAAGGAGAAACAAAATGCAATAGGATTGTGACATGTGTCTTAATCCTATAACATGTGACAACTGACTAATTACCTAGGAAATGATGCAAAGATAAGATACGACTTCTAGAAAAGCCAACTAAGACTTCTAGAAGGAATCTTATATCCTAAGTAAACTTAACATGTGAATGTCCCATGTTTACCTAGTGAGTGAATTAACTAGGTATAAGAAATTTATTCACACCAATGCCCCCCCTTAAGTACAACTTAGGGAGTGTAGTTATTATGCAAATGATGCAAAATGCAACAATGGGTCCCGACTACTAGGCCATGTTAGGTACCCATGTACAGATGCAAATGAAATTTCTCACAAACAGAGAAAAGGAGAAAATTCAACGGGACAAAAATCCCCCCAAAAGATAGATGAAATACAATAATGATATCCATCAAAAATTCAATCAATCTATATCCACATAAAGGATAAAAAGAGAGACCATTCAACCCCCACATAATGATTTAACCTACTACAAAAGAAGCACTAGAAGTACACTATGGAGTAACACTGGAATCCTTAACTAGACAAGCAAGGAAAGATAATTAAGTTTGCTAGAAACCACATTAGAGCCACTCAAAGACTCAAGTTCAGAATCATGATTAAAAAATAGCAAACCTGATGCCAAAGAACACTGGAAAACTCTCAAATTGGCACAACTCTATAATCTATGAAGCAACAGTTGATTGACAAATGATCTGGAATTGAAATAAAGTTCAGAGAAATGTAAACCTAATGCACACAAAAAAGGAAATAGTGCATGCTTCAAAGATGAATGTTAAAATATTCCTCCATGATGAAAAATAACCTCAAATTTATGTAGAGGATGGAATCAACTTCTTGACAATATAAAGTTTTTGAAAAACAGACATCATATGCTCAAGTTATGAATTTTAAAAAAAGGGATAAATTGTGCCAGTCAATAATGCAAACACGACCCTTCTAATTTTATTTCTAGAAAATTTACTTGTTGCATGCAAAAGCTAATGGATACTGAGATAGTATTTTGATGCAAAGAACAAAACCCAAAAATAGTTTTTTGATCCAACAAGTAGAAGATGAAAAATAAATTTCTTTTGACCTTCAACCTATAGAAAAATGATGTGTGACACTTTTTGGACAGCAGTTTTCTTCAGATATGCTAACTATCTACAAAATTTAGTAGATACCTAGATGAGATTTCAATCCTGGCTACAAAACCCATAAATTGTTTTTTCCTACAAATGAGTGGAAGCTAGATTTCTAAAGCAAAAATGAAAACGGCTCCAGTGAAAATGACTAGATTTTAAATCCTTGTAGATTTGAAAAAATATGTCATATTTTGACGAAATGAAAGTTGATCTTGACTTTATCTAGCGCCTTGGATTCAATGGTGAGGCTCTCAAGACCTCAACTTGCACTGAGCAAAACTTTCATGCCAAGATTGGCCTCCCAAATCTGGGAAGAAGTCTGTAGCACCAAAGATCTGATACCATGTAGGAGTTTATGGTGAACTCCTCAAACACTCCAGGATCACCTCCAAGACAAAATAACTTCCACAAGAGAGAAATAGAAAAAATATCATGCTATCTTTAAGGATGCAAGAATACCAAACTGAATATGGAAATGTACATATGATGCATTGCTTATATAGGCAAGGAGTGAAATAAAATACAACAGGATTGTGACATGTGTCTTAATCCTATAACATGTGACAACTAACTAACTACCTAGGAAATGATGTAAATATAAGATAGGAATTCTAGAGAAGCCAACTAAGACTTCTAGAAGGAATCTTACATGTCCTAAGTAAACTTAACATGTGAATGTCCCCTAATTACCTAGTGAGTGAATTAACTAGGTATAAGACATTTATTCACACCAACAATGATAAATGGAAGCAATACAACTCTCTTGAAGCATAATAACGGATCTATAAATGTAAGACAAGATTATATGGTGGATATTGTACCCATACACGAGAAATTAAGTAAGGGAAACATGGGATATATTTCATGTAAAATGGGTCTTTGACATCTCTTATTATATGTCCAAGTAAGAGAAAAATTATGGGGGACCAAAAAGTGGCCACTCTACTTTTTGGTCCTAAAAAAGAGGAAACACAAGCACGTTCTAATGAAATGTGCTTGTGTTATGGTTTGGTACCAACCAAGCCTAGGCTCGATCATTACTAAGCCATAACGTGAGTGTGTTATAACATGCTCGCAATATGGTTTAGTATTGTAAAACTAATGAAGTTTGAGATGAAATATTTTATATGGTGCAATGTGAAGAAGAAACTCTAGAAGATTACCTTGAATGGTTTTCATTTAGTCTCCAGAGAATGATACAAACAATCCATTAACTAATGATGCTATTAAGATTCTTTTTCTTAGAGGAATTTGTGATGAATGCATTAATGTTTTGAATCCTATAGGTGGTGGAGATATTTCTAAATTAAGATTTGTTGACATTTGTGATATTTGTAGGAACTACTCAAGATCTACCTGATCTATAAGGGGCTATCCTAGGAAGCATGTCTCCTCTAGGAGTACAAGTATCACTAAGGTATACTTGATTACTTGAAAACTGATCTTTTAAGTCACATGGGAAAAAAAATTGATACCTTATACACGTAAAAAGAAAGAAGAATCTAAAAAATCACTTTCCATTTTTGTCCTATATGTCATAAAAACATACTAGTGAAGAGTGTCCTTATAATAAAACAAAAATTTCTTCTCTAGAGGATGCTAGTAGAAATACCAACTTATGACCTCTCCTGGTAGACATGGCAGATGTTGAATACACTGAAGAACCTAGTTATTATATGGTTGAAAAAAATACTTGGCCTCCATGAGCTATGCCTCTAGTAATAATGAATGATTTTAATTTTATGCACCTCACAATATAGGGCCTAGTAGTCAATCTAGTCCTTTTTTGAACCAATATGGAAGGTATGGAGTTTGACAACAACCTCCACCTTATCCATAGTGGCCAATCTCATACCAACATTCCCCATAATCATGGAAACAAGCATGGGGGACATCACCACCACAATTTTTGCAATTTACCCATATGTAACATCATCTATCACTCTGTACTAGCAGCCACAACAATTATTTTTATAGATTCCCTCCACATCTAATAATCCACCATCTAATCCATCAAAGCTGCTAAAAGAAACACTAATTCTTGCTCAACCATCACCAAATCCAAACAATAAGGGGTGCAACCTATCTATAATAATGAGGTGGTAGGGTATCCAACTTATCTTGTTAACACATTGGATATTAATGGGGTACAATTAAGGTCAAGAAATATCTTCAAGGGCATACAGTTACTGAAGTGGATGATTTACAAGAATATTTTGAAGAAAGCCAAGATAAATAGGACATGCTTTTAAATTTTCCCATGTTTCCTAACCGGTTTCACTCCCAACCAATACAAAAGGAACTACCTTAATTTGAATTTGATTTTTTAATGAGTTAAGGAATGCCAATATTAAAATTCCTCTTTTGCAGGAAATTAAGGATATTCCTATATACACAAAGATAGTTCGAGATTTGTGTACTTTAAAGAAAATGAAGAAATAAGATCCAAAACACTGTTCAAGTTATCTGAGAACTTGTTGATCTTATGTTAGGGAATATATCGGTTCCCAAATATTCAAATATAGGGCTTCCCATGATATAGGTACGTATTGGTAATATTCTCATTTGAAATACATTGATTGATTTAGGTGTTTCCATAAATGTTATGACAAATGAAACCAATGAAAAATTATGTCTCCAAGGACTTAGGCCCACACCTATAGCCCTACAAATGGGAGATCGTTCTTTAGTTAAGCCTAAAGGTATGATTGAAGATGAAATTATTTTTGTTGATTCTTGGGAGTATCCAACTAACTTTATGATTCTGCAATCTAAAATAAAGTTAGGGTGATACCCTCTAATTCTAGGAAGACCTTGGTTGGTTGTAGAAAATGATTTTATTAATTTCCGATCAGGTAACATGGTTATCTGCAATGGTTCAAACAAAAAAATAAACTAACATTGTACCCACTAGCACAACCTTTGTTGGAGACTAAGGATCCTTTATGGGTTGATAGTGACTTACATGAATAATTTACTGTTATAACAATGGATCAAAGTCTTGATATTGATAAACCATCTAAAGATACTATCCTTGCTAATTTATTTTAAAATCGGTATTCATCTAATGATATCCTAGAAATATTAGTTCTTCATTCATGTATAGGATATAATTGTCCATTTGGAAATTTCCCTTTGATAAGTGATTCACAGTCCCTTCAATATTTTATCACATCGCACCAATTGTTACCATGGTGCATGACTATTTGTATAACCCATATTTTTTTATCGAAACATCTCTACCATCCACTTCACATTGATTACCTACTATAAATTTACCTACACAATCACAATAAATGGAAGTTTTTCAATGTTGTACACTCAATATCAACCCACACTTGAGCACTACACAAATTCACTATCTAATTACCATGTTACGAAGTCAAAAATCTATATTTGCATGGGAATACTAGGATATGCATGCATATATATGGACACTTGCACACACCAAATTTATATGGAATAAGGTAGTTGTTCGATTAGACAACCACAAAGACAATTAAATCCCATTTTATGTGAGATTGTTAAAGAGGAATTAAAAAAGTTGTTAAATGTAGGCTTTATTTACCCAATTTCATATAGTCAATGGGTCTCTCCCTTTGTTGTGGTGCCTAAAAATAATTTTAAGTGGAAAATCTATGTTTATCATAGAGCTCTCAATAAATAAACTAAAAGGGATCATTTTCCATTACCATTTATTGGTCAAGTTCTTGATACTCTTGTAGAAAAGAAGTTATTTTCCTTCTTGGATGGTTTCAACAGATACAATTAGATCTAAATAGCACTCAAAGATCAGAACAAAACTAATTTTACTTATCCTTGGGGAACATTTGCATACAATGTTCTACCTTTCAATTTATGCAATGCCCCTACAACTTTTCAAAGGGTAGTTTTGAGTATTTTTGCTGATCTTATTCATGATTGTGTAGAAGTTTATATAAATGATTTTATTGTGTATGGTGATACTTATGAGGAAGCTAAATGAAATCTTTAAAATTTTCTTCAACGATGTGAAGACACTGATCTATCCCTTAGTCATGAAAAATTTCATATTCTAATGACTAAAGGTATAGTGTTAGGTCATTACATTTCTTCTAAGGGTATTGAAGGTGATCCTAAAAAGGTACAAATAATTCAATATTTTCCTATACCTACTTGTCAAAAGGATGCTCGTAGTTTCCTAGGACATGTGGGATATTATCAAACGTTTATTCAAAATTTCAATAAAATTGCCTTGCTACTTTTTGTCTTGTTAGGAAAAGATAATGTCTTCTCATTGATAACAAAATTCCAGTTTGCCTTTGAAACAATCAAAGAAAAACTTGTTACTACATCAGTGCTACGTGGCCCAAACTAGGAACTCCCATTTCATATTCACCTATTGATGCCTCAGATACCTCAATGGGAGCTATACCAGGCCAAAAGGATGGTGCACTCTTCTACTCCATCTATTACATCAATAAAAATTTCACAGGTGCTAGGGTAAATTATATGGTAACTAAAAAAGAATTTTTGACTGTCATGTATGTAGTTTATAAACACTAGATCATTATATCAGTGGTTATAAAGTGTTTATCCATATTGATCATTCTACAATTTGATTTTTAATGAATAAACTTCTTGTTACTGAAAGGGTCATTAAATGGTTATTATTACTACGATAATTTGATATAACTATACTTGATAAGCCTAGTCGAGAGAATGTTGTTGCAGATTTCTTATCTAGGTTACAACATAAGGATGAACCTATATACTTATTAATGATGCTTTTCTAGATGAACTCCTTTCTACAACTTCTATTAAAATTCCATGGCTTGTGGATATTATAAATTATTTAGTCACTTGCAAGTTTCCCCCACATTTCTCTCCCAGAGATTGTTAGAAGCTTGTTGGACTAAGTGGTTAGTTCACATGGACCAACAGACTTCTCTTCCACACTGAAATTGATAATGTCATGTGTTGTTGTGTAGCTGAAGATGATGTCTTTGACATACTTAGTGCATGTCATTATACTGAACCACGTGGAGGACATTTTGTATCCCAGAGGACAACCAACAAGATTCTTATTGTTGGATATTGTTGGCCCACAATTCATAAGGATTGCAAGTGGTATGTTCAACATTGTGATAAATGTTAACACATGGACCAACCCACATGTTCAAATGAAATTCCTTTGCAACCTCAATTATCTATCGAACCCTTTAAAAAATGGGGTTTAGACTTTGTGGGTGCCATTAATCCTCCATCCATAAATAAAGAATACATCTTGGTTTGCACTAATTATGTTACCAAATGGGTTAAGGTCGTCACACTGAGACATGCCAGGGATACCAAGGTTGTTGATTTTCTATACATAGAGATATTCATAAGGTTTAGGGTACCAAAAGAGATTGTAATAGATTAAGGACCACCATTCACATCTAAGGTAATTTCTACTTTGGTTTGTGAATATGAGATTCAACATCGTAAGTCTTCTCTGTATCATCCAAAATCCAATGGCTAGGTTGAAGTAACAAATAAAGAACTTAAGAATATCCTTACAAAAATATTAGCACTTCATCGGAAATATTAGGTAGCTAGACTTCTTGAAGCAATATGGACTTACCAGAAAATGTGGAGGACTACCACTAGTCTTACACCTTATGAACTCATCTATGGTAAGAAGGTTGTATTTCCTATTGAGTTTAAAATTAAAACTTTGCATACTACTTTGGAATTGGGTTTAAATCTTATTGATGCCAAAAAGAAATAATTGAGCAACTCCATTCTTTAGATGAAATGTGTCAACATTCTCTCTTTCATACATATTTAGTTCAACGACAACGCACTCTTTAGCATGATCATTTCATTCGTAAGTGATCATTTCAGCCAAGATATTGGGCACTTTTGTATGACTCTAGGTTTTAGTAGTTTAAAGGTAAATTCCACAACAAGTGGCTAGGACCATATGAGATTGAGATTTTCTATGACAATAGCATAGTCAAGCTTCAAACTACAGACTCTGATCGCACAACTCTTGTTATTAATGGCCATCATCTCAAATTATACAAGCAACCTATCACAAAATATAGCTTTATTTCCACTTTGAAGAAGGAACTCAATTTCCTTGATAGAGTTCTTGTTTCCTCTTCAAGTACCTTGAAGGTTCTTTATTATAAAAAAAAGCAATAAAATCTAGCAATGAAAACTCTTGGGCATTGCTAGACGGTTCCAATTAGAAAATCAATTTTCTAATGGATTGTAACTAGTACTAAACTCTTAGAGGTGAAAACTATTTTTTTGGCACCTCTAAGTGATAGCAGACTAAAAATTAGGAAACTAGCAATTTGTTGTTGTGATAAAAAAATAAAGGGGAAGGGCTTGTGACAATAACTTTTCTATCCTCATTTCTATATGAACTTCTTGCTTGCTTCCTTGCTACTATTCAATGCCTTCACCCTAAATGCATTTCAGTTTTATTATGGAAAAATTCTTCCCCATCACCATCATTCCATTGGGTGATGAATTTTTGTCGTCCCAATTGTGTTGGATCCCTAGTAGACTCACTGTGGTTCTTTTCACTCAACCCCTTCTCCAATAGTCATTTCTTCAGCACTCATCTAGATTCTGCACATGGATTTCTACCACATAGGGTTCACAACATTTAATTTTGTCACCTTAGACCCTTCTTCTTGTATTCTTGTTCGACATACCTCCATCTCATTTGATCCAGTACTACACTATGATTCCCAGATTGGCCACACACTATCGAAAATGTGAGTTTCTACCATCACGACTCACATTCTCATCTTATGATGAGATTTATATGGTGGAATTTTATTATCACAATCACACACTCTACTTGTTCCTACTTCAAACACATGGTTTTCTTTCCACAACTCCTTCTATGCAACCACCCACATTCTTCCACATCCATTTTTAGGTCATTTTCATGTCACCGTCACCATCACCATCATTTCACTTCATGGTGTCTCTATTCATGCTATCTTAGGCAATATCAAACTCCTTGTATGACATTTACCTCCTATCTGTGTGGTTACTATTGCATTTGCACATTTCACTCCTGTCAGCTAAATCTTGTTTTCTAGCTCAACGAACGATTCTTCCCGATGGCCACCTCAACCCCATGTTGTCCTAAACTAATTGATAGTATGGTATTCTTTAATTTATTTTGGCCTATTAAATATTATTCTATAATTTATGATAATTTGTTTAACATGAACCAAGATGGATTCATGATTTAGTTGGGGGGAAGTTCTATCATATTTCATATCCATAGAATCCTTTGCCTTACTTAGTAATTATTGCATGGTAATTGAATCTGATCCATTGTCCTATCCACATTTACCGACAACTATTCACCATAACCATTTCCCCAAAATCTACTTCTAAAATCTACCTCTATGATTTGTTTTGTCATGTAATAGTTGTTTTGTTGTTTTTGGTCTCAAAACCATCATAGCCACCTCTTACTTGTTCCAACTTACAAAATTTTTGTCACAATAATGGGAAGAAGCCATATTCATCGTGAACCCACCTCTACGAAAGCACTAATGGCCAATAATGAAGTTTATAAAATATTTAAACAAGCTAAATGGAATATTTATTATAAGAATTTGTGTGGGTTCAATAATGAAATTGCTAAGGAATTTTTCATGGGGTTCCATCACAGTTAGGTGTCTTTAAGGGGTCTATCATTTCTAGTGACAGTTCAGACCATTGTTTCGGTCATTGGACTCCCGTAGACTAGTGAAGCCTTCTTTCCCATTAGATCTAGCAGGGTCATAGACCTTAAGCCTATGCATAAAATATTTTTGCAAAGAGGAGAATCTCTTCTACAAATTTCTTACACATGGCTTCATTGCCTCCAAAAATTATATCATCAACATACACATGCACAATCAATATTTGATCTTTTTCAACTTCGAAATAAAGATTACTATTTGTGGTACATTTATTGAATCCTTTTCGTATCAAGTACTTATCCAACATTTCATACCAAGCTCTGGGAGCTTGCTCCAATCCATATAATTCCTTTTTCAATCTATAGACCATAACTAGTTTTTCTGATAACTGAAATCCTTTTGGTTGTTCAATGTATACTTCCTCTTCCAACTCGCCATTTAAGAAAGAAGACTTCACATCCATCTGAAATAATTTGAAATATTTGTGTTGTAAAAGCCAAAAACATATTGATAACTTCCATTCTTGTGACCAGAGTGAATATCTCCTCAAAATCTATTCCTTCTACTTGTGAGGAGCCCTTATACACAAGCCTTGTCTTATTTCTTACCACTTCTCCATTCTCAATCAGTTTGTTTTGGAATACCCAATTAGTTCCAATCACATTCTTGTTTGTTGGTCTTGGGACAAGTTCCCAAGTCTAATTCTTCTTAATCTACATTATTTCTTCTTCCATAGACTTGATCCAATAATCATCCTTGCATGCTTCAATCATTGTTTTAGGTTCAACTTTAGAGAGTAAACATAGATTTACCTATTCTTCAGGGCCATAGTAGCTTTTCTTCTCATTGGTGTACCCTTGCTTTTTCCACAAATGATCTGATCTTCAGAATGATTCTTCTTCACATACTTAGGGGTCTTAGGGATCCTTTCTGGAGCTTCTTCCTCTTCAATATGAGCTTATTTTTTCTTATCTTTATCTCTATCATTTTCTTTGCAAGAGTACTCATCTAATTCATATCCATATATCACTACAGAATTATTTTGTAATTCTTCACCCACTTTGACACTTGCACTCTCAACAATCTTCTTCAGTCTCTTGTTGTAGCACTAGTAAGCTTTGCTTCTTATAGAATATCTAAGGAATATACCTTCATCAGATCTTGTCTCAAACTTTCCTAAGTTTTATTCATCTCTTTTGATATAGCATTTTCTTCCAAACACTCTGAAGTATTTGATAGTAGGAGTCCTTCCATACCAAAACTCATAGGAAGTATTTACATTGTTTGTCCTTTCTTGAACTTTATTAATAATGTAGACAATAGTGTAAATTGCTTCTCTCCAATAGACTTCCGATAGGTTTTCTTCTTTCATCATTGTTCTTTCTACTTCTTGAATAGTCCTATTCTTTCTTTCAACCACTCCATTCTACTAAGGGGTCCTAGGGGTAGATAAATGCCTCTTTATCCCATGATTCTCATAAAAACTATTAAACTCATTGGAGGTGAACTCTCCACCTTTTTTAAACCTCAAACACTTGATTTTCATATCCATTTCATTCTCAACCATAACTTTGAATGCTTTAAACTTATCTAGATCTTCTGATTTTTATTTGAGAAAATTAACCCATATCATTCTAGAATAATCATCAATCAATAGCATGAAATACCTGTTATCTTCAAGACTTCTTACTATGGTAGGACCACAAAGGTTTGTATGCACCAACTCCAACAGTTTGGTAGTATGTTGGTCTTTGAATTTGAAACTTCTTATTGCTTGCTTCCCAATTTGATATTCCTTGTAAAAAACATTAATGGTCTTTGTAATCCTTGGTAGATATCTCATAGCTTGAACTAAACTAATCCTCACTAGGTAATCAAAATTAATATGACACATCCTTCTATGCCATATCCAAATTTCATCAATCTGAGTCATAAAGAAGTGACCATCAACACCTTTGTGTTGATAAACATTTTCATTTGTCCTTTTTCCACCAGCAACCACAGTACCGGAGCTTTCTTTGATCTCACATCCATCATCCTAAAACATAATATTATATCCTATGCTACACATTTATCCAAAAATCAAAAGGTTATGCCTCAAACCCTTAATGTATAAAGAACATAATCAATATTATGATTGCCATCAAAACTGATAGAACCTTTTACACATATCTTAGCAAATGTATCATTGCCAAAATTCAATATACCTCCTTCATATTTCTCAAGTTTTTAACAAACTTAATTTTGTCATTGTTCATATTATTTGAGCATCCACTATCAATAATCCAGTAGTTCTTCTCCTTTCTAACATGAAGAGCAATCACCATAGCATTGTGACATGTTTTTGGAGCACTTTCCTTCACACATCTCTCAGAGTTAGTAGAATTAGTTTCATCTTTAATATCCATGAACAATAATTCACTATCTTTAGCATCCCCATAATCAAATTCGTCATCATATATACTGGCATCTTCTCTAAAATAATAACTTTTCTTAATTTTTTTATCTTTTTTTTCCTTATTTTTGTCATTCAAAGCTCTGTTCGGACATCTTGAAGCATAATGACTTATCTTACCACAACTGGAACATTTGAAAGGTAGATTACCTTTATATTTACCAGTACCCTTTTTCATTTTCCTTAGAAAGTGCTTCAACATCATCAAGATCCTCCTAATCTAATTCCTCGATTTTCTCTAATTTGCCAACCTTAAAAGCAGTCTCAACCTTTGCATTACTTGTACCAAATTCTCTCATTTCAATAGTAGATAAAGCACCATACAACTAATCTCTAGAGTATGTGCTTAAATATTGAACCTCCTCAATAGCATAAACTTTATGACTATAATATTTAGGAAGAGTTCTTAATACCTTCTTTACCACTTCTTCTTCTTCGAGATTTCCACCAAGACCTTTGGTGGAATTGACAACTTCATCCACCTTCTACATGTAGCTTGTAATATTTTCATCTTCATAAATATGGAGGTTTTCAAATGTGATCTTTAGATTCTGAATCTTAGCTTGCTTGACCTTATCATCTCCTTCATAAATACTCTCCAACTTTGTCAAGATCTCTCTAGAAAATTTCAAACTCATAACTTTTACAAGCTCGGTATTAGAAATACCACTTAAAAGAGCATAACTTTCTTTACCATTGTTCTCATAGACCTTGATCTCATCATCAGTCTTCGAACCACTAGTAGGCATAGTATATCTAGTCTTAATAGACTTCCAAACTCCAATTCCACACAATATCAGGAAACCTTCCATCCTTGTCTTCCAAAAACCATAGTTTGATCCATCAAACAAAGGAGCATCCCTCTTGTGCACAATCCCAGATCTACCTCAGGCGATTAAGCTTTCTTCCAAGGAGCCTTGATCTGATACCAATTGTTGAATGCAAACAAGTCAATGAAGAGGGGGGTTAATTATTTGTACATTAAAACTTCAAAACCCTCATAAACATTCAGATTCACATCAAATTAGTTAACCCTTAAACTGTTAGAATGATTTAGTATGAAAGAAAATAATAGAAAATTCAAACACATCAACACCATCCACAACAGAAAACTAAATTTATGTGGAAAACCCAAGAAGGGAAAAACCACGGTGAGGATTAGCTCACAATATAAAGTAATTACAACATCGAATGCAAAGGGCTCATTGCCCAAAAGAAAGAAGGGATCACTACCGAAGGCTCACTTCCAAATTATAGAAAAGAAGAAAGAAGGATGTTACAATGAGAAATCCATCTCAATGCAACATAAGAGATCCACCACAGCATCACCAACACATTTACAATCTCTCTAGATGAAGATTGTAGACACCTTCTGCTCACTACTTCCAGTAGTCTAACTCATTAAGCTCACACTAAACTTGACAAATTCGCACTTCACAACTCTACAATTTGTATCACACTCTTCATGACATAATTATTCATCAACTCAAAACTTATTTATACTATCTTCAACCTTGAAAACTTTCTCCAAGGTTGGCTATGCACCTCAACCATGCAAATTTAAATTAGGTTGGCACTAAGCATTCCCACGGTGGAAAGGAATGAAAGTGGACCACTCCATATATTAACTAAGACCCAAATCAAACATATTCCACACTTCCACAAATACCATGCTTCCACAATTACTGAAGCAAATCCATAATTAGTGTAAACACCCAAGGTCAATCAAACTAGTGTAGAAACCATTAGCATTTAAGTACACACTTCCTTAAATCCAAAGATGACTCGTGTACCACACACAAAACTTGAATACAATTTGGAATATTCCAAAAAAATCTTCAAATCCAACAAATTCATTCAAACTAGTTTTCACTTGAAGAACATGTACACACCGAGTATACTCAGATAACCTTCCATACTCTATAACTCAAGAAACCAACTTTCGAAGCATGAAACCATGAAAAACTTCAACTCAAGGTAGATATGAACCTTATTAAAACACTTCCAAAACTACAAGACCAAAAACCAAACTACAAAGAAATGTGGAGCAAAACCATCTCTCCTAGACACCATTACAACATTCAGTTCACACTGGTGAACACAACTCTCTTTGCACAATGATCCAAACCAAGAAATTATAGATATAGAACCTCTAAAAACCTTTGATCAACATATCCAAACTGAACAATAATATCTTCAAGATAGAATAAATTTGGAGCACAATCAAAACACCACACTGTACACTAGAGCACCTTTCCAACACACTGTTTCCTCCTTTCTTCAAATTTTCTCAAAATCACTTGGAAACCAAGCACTAGAGACACATACTCATCATCTTCAATACTTCCTCATCAACACCATATCAACACCATCCACAAATAGAAGCTTATCAAAGAAACACTAGAGGTTGACACCAATGGCTTACTAATGACAACATAATGAAACTAATCAAAGAATAAACATAACTTCTCAACCATCACCATTCATTAATGAAAACACAAAAATAAACTTGCAACAATCTCCCCCAAGCCTATTGACATCAATAACGACACCAACTACTCATACTTGCAACAAGGGGGAGATATACATAGATATAGAGGGAGAGGGAGAAGTAGGGAGAGTGTGTGTATTATTGAGAGAGATATGGAGATACAGATAGAGAGGGAGATACATATGTAAATAAAGAGGGAGAGAGAAGATATAGAGATAGATATAAATTGAGAAAGATAGAGGGGGAGAGAGAGATGGATATGGAGAGGAAGATGGAGAAGGAGAGGGAGAGGGAGAGAGAGGGGGGTATATAGAGATAGAGAGATAGATATATATATAGCTTGAGAGAGAGAGGGAGAGATGGAAGGAGAGAGGAAAGGGGAGAGGGAGAAAGATATGGAAATAAGAACATACAAAGAGAGAGGGAGAGATGGAAGGATAGTTCAAGATAAAGAAAAATATAACATGTGACATATAGATAGGTTGGAAGAGGGAGAGATATAGGGGTAGAGATAGATGGAGATCTATAAGGAGATAGAGATAAAGAGAGGGGGAGTTAGAAGGAGAAATATGTAAATATAGAGCTAGGGGAGAGATAGAGAGGTCTAGGAAGAGGGAAAGGGAGAGAGATGGATTGATAGAGATAGGGAGAGGTATGTAGAGATAGAGAGGGAGAGAGGAATATAGAGATGGATATGGAGATGGAGATGGAGAGATAAATAGATAGAGATGAGAGAGGGAGAGAGAGATATGGAGAGATAAATATATAGAGAGGGAAAGGGAGAAATAGAGATAGAAAGATGGATATGTTGGTAGTGGAGCATAATTATCTTCTTGTTTGTTTTAGTCATGTTTGGATCGCAGTACCTGATGGGGACTGTGGGTGGGCTTGTTCCCTCACTTGTATTTCCAATGAATCCAAGGGATGGAAATAATTTTGGATCCCTACTTAGTAAAGGTTAAAGGGTAGTGCCCTTGAAGAGATTTTTTTAAATGCCTTGTAAAATAGAATAATGGTTGTATATTGTGAGAGAGTTTTGTATGACTAATAGAGGAGATTGTGAGAGAGTGAAGAGGATGTTGTAGTAGATGTGTTGTATTTTTTTATATAGATGAAATAATATTTTATATTCTAAAAAATGTGATTGTGTTATAACCCTTCCTAAAAACTAAGTAATATATAGAGATAAATATAAAAATTAGTCTAAATCACATAATTTTAGACTATTTTTTATCTTTTCCAAAATGTGAGTGCATTTTAGAAAACATAGGAAATAGTCTAGCATCATGTGATTGAGACTATTTTTATTTTTCTCATACCACTAGCATGTTATACCTTGGAAATTACCAACCCTTAGGGTTGGATTTTCCTTGGGCATCTAACCCAAAGGTTTGGACTTACATTTCAATGCCCAAAGACATGTTTTGTGAAAAAATATAGAAAAATACCTAAATGTCGAGAATGCTCTCCATCAGGTTTGCATGTATTTCAATGTTAATCTAAAAAAACACCACAATAAGTTGAAGCTCTCTCTTACCTTTCTTGTTCCATGTATTTTTTCTACATTTCAAATATGGTAAGGTTTTTATCTTTAATTTTTTTGTTAGTGTCTTCTTTTTTGTTAAAAACGTATGTATAGTATTTTTGGTGTCATTTTTTATCTGTTCATCTAAATTTTAAACAGATTACATTTTACATTCTAAACTCTATTCTATACACATTGAAAAACTAACTTTTGATTAGTTTCCAAAAAAGAGGGGGAAGCATGCTCATTTTTTTCCCTTTTCAAGATGCGTCTACTTTGAAAATTAGTAAAAAATCATATATTCATTAAAAAATAGTAGAAATATCAGGCATAAACTACATGGTGTTAGATAATTTTCTAGTGAAGCTATTTTTGAAATAGTAAAAAAAGTTAACAATTTAGAGGGAGCACACCATATGCTATGTTATATTTTTCTTACAAAAACAAGAACACTTTAAATGCTCCCCCTATTTGAACCCCTTAGTCTCCACCATTTAAAAAAAAAAAATAGTAGTTTAGAAAGTAGATTTAAAGCACTACTACTCTTGTTCCTGTCGCATCTTCAAATTTTTAGTATAACTATCTTCAATTTCTCCTCCATGATTTGTTTTTCTTGATTTTAGGAAAAAAAAAATGGCTAAGACCCATTTTTGGTCCCCCATTTCCATGTACATACCTAGTAACCATTATTAGGATAAATAATGATGATAAAAAATGAATTCAAATTTATAGATTTTTTCACAAAGAATCAAAATTTTGATTACCCATTTTGACAAAATGGGGACCAATATAATTTACCAATCGAAAGAATTGAACACATAAATTTATAATTTAACTTGGAGAGGTCTCAGTGATGGTTGAATTGAAGATTTTAATTTCCATAAGTAATTAATGTGTTAGAAAAATAGAAGAGAATACATGCATAATTCCATATAAGTATTGTTCTTCTAGACATTTTTTTTTTGCATATACTACAAGAAATTAGTCAAACACAAAAGTAAATATTACAAACTAAACATTTATTTAGGAAAATACAATTAAAATAGTCATTCAATTGGCTAATGAAATAGATAAATGACTGTCACCTCTAGCTTCACAATGTATTTGACAAACAACTAATTACCTATTATGCACTAGGGTTGTGAAATCAAAATAAAACCAAGTGGTTCATTGCCTTTGTGATGTATAATGACCTCACCTTCCATTTGTATCCAAACAAAGGAGTGAAATGAGGAAATGTCTTCTCAAACACTAAACAACAAATAAATAGTTACCAAAATAATACATAATAGAGAAGAAATAAGACACCATGACACATAAAGGCCCATGCCAACATTGAAATTTAAGGTGTGCTATTATTAGGCCTCTTAAGACATAAACCTCCAAATAAGCATGATACACAAATGAGAAGAAATGAACACATAATTCTAGGTGGGTCATTTCCTTAGTGAGGTATGACAACCTCAATTTCCATTTAAACCTAGATGAAGGTGTGAAATGAAGAAATGTCTTCTCAAACAAAAAACATCAAATAAACAATTACTAAAACAATACAAGATAGAGAAGAAATAAGAAATAAAACAAGAAACTAGGCAAGTCATTTTCTTAGTGACGTATGATGACTTCACCTTCCATTTACAACTAAATAGAGGAGTGGATTAAAGAAATGTCTTCTCAAACACTGATAATAAATAATCATTGATGTAGTGAACACATTATAGAGAAGGAATGCACATAAAACAAGAAAAACTAAGCAGGTTATTGCCTTAGTGAGGTATGACGATCTAACCTTCCATTTGCATCTAGATGGAGGAGTGAAATGAAGAAATTCCTTCTCAAACAATAAACAACAAATAAACATTGGCCTAAACAATACATGATCGAGAAGAAACGACTAAAAACTCAAAAAACTAGTTGACTCATTGCCTTAGTGAGGTATGAAGACCTCACCTTCCATTTGAAGCCAGACAAACAAGGGCATAGAACATGACCATCAAAAAGACATCCATTTCCTCTCAACATTCTCTCAATGCAAACCTCCAAATTCTCTTCATTGAATCCCTTCAAAGCCATGAGAAAATGAGAGCAAAAGTGAACAAACAACCACAGGTGGAAAATGAAATATGTTTTGGGGGAAAAGACGATTGATAATAAAGTGGTGTGTGTTGTTTAATGTTGCATGTACTGCAATGTTGAAGGCAACAACTTTTTTATTTTCATGCCATCCCATACATCCAAGCATGGAGGTAGACTCACTAAATGCAAAGGTGTGTGAATTGAGTGTGGACTCACATTGAATAAATGAGTTGGTGTTTGATTGAAATATGTGATTTTTCATGGTGAGAACAAGCAAATGGTAACATCTAGTACGTTGATGATGTTCTACAACCAGAGGTCCATGTGCACCACCTTTAGACAACTATAATTTTGAAGGTAAAAACAAGAGTGTCTACTTGTCAACTCCTTTGTGTGTACATTGAATCATACACACCTTAAAACAATTTTTTAAACCATCCACCTCCCTGCACGTTGGACTGAAAAGAATTACAATGATACGTACACATCCATGCTAACTCTAAAAATTAAGGTGTGTCACTATCAAGGTCTCTCCACTAATTAAAATAAAAAATACAAATAAACTTGCATGCCTTGGCTCAACATCGTTCTTAGACTGGAGTCGTTTGGGGGCTTCACAATCTATTTTGAAGAAGCAGGGGTCCCATGAAACAAAAAAAACAACATATAGGATTAATTAGAATTTTTTGCTCAAAAATAACAGCCCTTATTTTAGTTCAAAAATTTAAAAAGGTGCAATTGGGTGGGGTAAGAAATTGCCCCACCAACTTAGGCTTTTGTTCTGCCACTTTTCAATCATATAGAGTTTTTAAATTCTCACAATTTTTTTTTATTATTATTTTATAATTATTTACTCTACTGAATTGAATATGCAAAATAATAAAATTTATGAGATCATCAGCGTCCATAAATTTAAGAGTCTTGACTTTTAAGCTTAAACTACCTTATAAAATTCATAAGACCACTCACTTTATAGTAATCCAAAAAAATCTCACCAGCACCAACTGAAATTTATCGAGAAACCCTCCATCAAAAAAAAAAAAAAAAAAATTATCGAGAAGCCCTTCCACGTGCTTTTAGCATTTGATATACAGGACTCACATGCTAAGATTCAATATACAGTAGGACTCATATGCTAAGAAAATAAAATAAAATAAACTCAGTTTGGTGTTTTGAAAAAAAATTCACTGTACAGGAAATTTTGATTAAAAAGATTTATGCTGTTCAGTCGCCTGAGAACAAGAACATTATGCAAAAGAATTTATACTGTTAAGCCTTGTGAAAGTAAAAAGACATTACATTTCTTCCTCAGTTTCTTCAGATTGCAAAGAAAAATGGCAGGGCATGCAGTAGTTGTTCCATATCCAGGGCGAGGCCACATCAATCCCATGATGCAACTCGCCAGAAAGCTCGCTTCTCATGGAATCTCTGTTACATTCGTGCTGACTGAGGCGTGGCACAAAATCATCACACAGGCCGAGGAGGATTCTTTCTCCTATGCTCGAAAGCTTGGCCTGGACATTCGAGCGGGCATCATTCCAGACTGCGTGGTGGGGGAGTCACAAAGGTGGGCTAACATAGAGGCCTTTTTTCTCTCGCTCTCAAACATGGGAGCTCATGTGAGCGACCTGATATCAAACCTCAATCGCTCAGGAATTACACCATCCTGCATAGTGGCTGATACTTTGCTCTATTGGGCAGTGCCTCTTGCTAAACGACATGCTCTCCTCTCCATTTCCCTGTGGACAACGTCTGTCACAAATTTTTCCACCTTACATCATTTGGGTAAACAAGAAAACCAAGAAGCATTAGCAGTTAAATTATTTGCAGCTTGGCATTAGATATCAAATTTAATTATTTATAATTTATCGTTGCAGTTGGGTTGCAAGGCTGCACAAATGATATTCCTGGTGTGACTTCGTTATTGCGGACGGAACTTCCGGACACGCTTCCCTCTTCCTCCCCTGTGAGCCATTCGATTGCGCAGAGTTTGATAAATGTGAGAGAAGCAGACTGGGTTGTTGTGAATTCTTTCTACGCCTTGGATGGCAGGGCAGTGGAGGCCCTGCGGCACAAAACCCCTGTGCAGTGTGTGGGCCCCTTGAACATGCCCTTTACCCACTGGGGAGATGGGAAAAGCGCTTCCCAGTGTAGTCAATGGCTGGATTCGAAACCGGCGCGGTCGGTCATATACGTTTCCTTTGGCAGCTTTATTAATGTGGCGAGAGCCCAGGTGGGGGAAATTGCTGCGGGTCTTAAGCAGAGTGGGTACTGTTTTGTATGGGCGCTTCGTCCGGATGCAGAGGCGTCTCATGTCTGGGAAATGTTGCCGCCTGGATTTTTGGAGGACTGTAAAGAGCAGGGCTTGGTTGAGTCCTGGTTTAGGCAGGAGGAGATTTTTTCACATCCTTCGGTGGGGGGGTTCTTCAGCCACTGTGGATGGAACGCCGTTATGGAGAGCGTTTCGGCGGGTGTTCCCATGTTAGGGTTTCCTCTTGGAATGGAACAGTTCGTTAATTGCAAGCTGGTTGTGGACGAATGGAAGTTCGCGGTGAGGGGAAGGAGTAGAGAGGATGGAAATAGGGTAATAGCAGCACAAGAGATTGCCGGAAAGGTAAAAACGTTGATGGAAGGCGAGGAGAGCGAGAGATTAAGAGGAGCGGTCGAGAGGTTTCGAGAGCTTGCCGAAGAGGAAGTCGCCAATGGACTGTCTGCCAGTAATTTGAAACTACTTGCGGATAGGTTGAAAGCAGTCCAACACTCGTGAAAGAAATAGCAGAACATGTAGACATCTGAGATGGGTAATTGCTTTCCACCAATCTCTCCATTGTTTGTCTCTGATAAAATAGGAACAAGTAAACTCTCTGCAGTTGAGTCAGTATTGAATAAATTGTCTTCTAATTAGAGAAGCCATGACCCCGAAATTGGGATTTATAACTTAAAATAATGAGAGTAATTTAGAGGACAGATAAAGGTGGTGCAATTTAATAATCACCAAAAAAAAGTGTTTTGACCCTCAAACTCTACATTTTGAGTTCAGATCTTAATCCTAGAGTTCTTCCAATGGAGTATTTTATCTTTGCTTAGAGAGAGATTTTGCTCTCTTATTGAAAATAAGCTTTGTTACAAGTTTGACAGTCATTGATGAGCTACTGATGTAATAGACATCTGGTGATGGTTGTTAAACAGATTGGATTGAATATTGGTTATTATAAGGAATATCAATGACTTGGATATACATAAGTTTTTTTTGATAAAAAGTTTTACACTTACAAATATATGTCAAAAGATTTTAAGTATACACTTTCTATATATATTTTTAATCTCTCATATCAAATATTATAAAGTATTGGGGGAAAAGATTCAGAAGTTGAACATGTTTCAATAGTTGTTATAGCATTTGTTGATTTAATGTCCAATATTTTTTTTAAACAATATTGAACCAATAGCTGTGGTTTTAAAGTTGTTAGTGTTGATGATAATTAGCAATAATTGAATATGTATTCCTTAGATCTAAAAAGCAACAAATCATGTGATGCCACATTAGCACACCAATAAAACATGATTTAGTGCACAAGTATTGGTCTCACTTTATTTTGGACCTTTTTGAACACCTCAACAAAAAGCATGTTGATGTGGCATCATATTTAATGGTGTGGCCCTAAAACCTTAGTTATAAGTAGGGGCATTGCCAAGCAAGCTCTTGTTAAAACATGTTTTTTTTTCTTTTAAATAATGTAGGATTTTGAGAAGTGCAAAGTTAGGGTGCTCAACTCTCGGATCCTCTCCCCTATCACATTAATGACTTGGATAAACATAGATTCTTTTGATAAAAAAATTTGCACTTACAAATGTATGTCAAGATTCTTTGGGTATACACTCTATTTATATATTTTTAATCTCTATTTATATTTTCACATATATATATATATATATAATTGATATTCTAAAACACTAGACATAATTGTTTGTTTGATTGATTGAGGAGAGATAGATTGTTGTGAATGTTTAACAAGATTGAGCAATGTACTAAAGGGGAGATTATATGTTTTTGTTAAATATGTTTTTTTTTTTATCGTGATGTTTTAGTGTTTTAGAATCATGTATTTAAATATATAGTTTTAGGTATATATATATTACATTTATGCTAATGGATAATGATTGGATTTCAAAAATGTTGGTCTTGGAATATAAGAATTCAAGATTTGAAAGTAGAAAGTACCATTGCATTAATAATCTTGTCTAGAGACAATATTACAAGTGTGATTTTGTCCAAAATGAATTACAATACATGAATTCAAAATTTGGAAATAAAGTGAAATAATCTGTAATTAGATTGACAATAATGATTCAATGTCAAATAACCAAGTTAGAACATAACATAGGCAAAAATTTGAATCATAGTTGTGGAAGATGTTAGTCAAACTTTTTAGTACTAATGCACTATGTAGGCCCATGGGATGGCTTTCAAATCAGGTAATTCTTCTTTTTACAGATTAAATTCGTATAGCCTTGATCAAATTAATTTATCTATCATTCTATTGGATGATAGTTGTGAATAGTATTGTTAGTGTGAGGTAAGTTATGAAATATATCTTTTAACTTTTTCATTTTGACCATAAAAAAGTTAATAATGCAAATTTATTTTCAACACTTTTTTATTTTATTTATTGGCCTAACATTATTTTTATTCAAAGGATTGTGGGTAAATTAATATAATATCTTTTATCATATTTGAGTCAATTTTAATTTATTAAAAAGGTGAAATAAAGAAAATATGAGAGATTGTGATTAAAATAATTAATAATAAAATAAATAAAATTTACATCAATTAGTTTAAAATATTTTAAGAATTAACAATAAGAAAATTAATATTTAATAAAAGGTAATGAATAATTATATATTTTTGATTTATTTTATATCCATTTTTAACCACTATCAAGGGATACTCATATGATGCATTCAATTTCAATATGACATATTCAATTTCTTTTATTAGTTTAGGAGTGAACATATAGAATTAATAAATTTGAGCAACAGTCCTATAGTCTACATTTAATTTTTTATTTTAAATAATTGTAAACATGTCATTTATCTTTCTTTCTATTGGTTCATGTTGAGAATAGTTCGTATTAAAACTATTTTTTTTGTATTTAAGTACATGTCTAATCCAATGCATTTAATTTATTAAATCAAATTTCAAGTCTATTAATGCTTTTGACATGAGCACTATTATATACATTATAATAATCATTTTATATATCATGACAAGATAAATTAATATGAAAAAAATGTCTTAATAAAATTAGCTTTAGAATTATTTTGTCTCCTTAACTCATATTTCTAATGTCACTCAATTTATTAAACACATAAAAATTCATTGCGCTCGGCAAAGAACCTAGTGGAATGTGTCTCTTGTTAAAACATGGATGTAACAAAAAAAGGTGATTTTGATGGAAGGATAATTTCACTTCGAAAGAATGAACGACCTTTTTTGAAATTATACTCTTTTCAAATACCTTTACATATAGTCAACATTACCAATTTTCCTCTTTTGTATAAAATAGCATTTCACATCAATTGCATCAAAAACTCTAATTTCTTCTATTAATTGAATAATATTACATTATTTAATTAATTCACTTTTTTATCACTTTTGTAGAATTAAATAAATTTTATTTATTTAATAAAGTCATAATCTAACTTTACTCTTCCTAATTAATTAAATAACAATAATTATTTAATTATGTCGCTAATTTACCTTATTCCCCCAAATCAATTAAATTATTATCTCTTAATAATTTAATTAAATCACTTTCCCCTATACTTGAATAATTAAATTAATTATTCAAACATCATTCAAAAAAGGTCAAAACAAACAAATGCAACTTTGTTTGCAAAAGTCAAACATGAATTGCACATTCAACTCAAAAAGATTAATTAATTAATTCAATTAATTAATTACCTTCAACCCCTTTTATGATTGAACAAATTACGGTCTACTGATTGCTTACTCTGACTGATCCATACATTCCTTAACTAATCCATCTATTCTTCAATCCCACTAAAGGCTCAACATGATTTCCTCAATTCCACTGATTAGGCAATCCATTTCCTCTAATTGATCAATTAATGGCCTTAATTGATTTGATCATAGAAGCTAACTGAGCAATCTAATTCTTCTCAACAGCTTTCAACCATTGATCTTGATTCAACATCGTTTAATCTTGCACGTTCATCTCAAATCATAAAATCTATATAACAATCCTCTTCATCCTCAAAAACAATCAAAGAATTGACATCTTTTGTGCAACGAAGTAATGTAGAATTAATCATTGATTTCTTAAGAACTTTTACACACATCTTCGATCACCATTCATGCATATTCAAACTTTTGCAAAGCGCATAATGGAGGCTTCACATTGATACAACGATCCAACATCATTGCGAATACACTTCGACATGAAATGGGAAACAATATTAGTTAATTGATTTTTTTTGTTTGTTCTTTGATTGCATTTCTCAAGTTCATTGAATTCAGTAATCTTATATTGTTCATTTCATGAGTAATGGGTATGAATCTTAATCTTTGCTTGAATGGATAACCAAGACCTTGATGCTTAGGATTTTTACTAATATGTTTAGATTCCTTAATTGTTGAATAATCAAAACCTTGATGCTTAGGATTTTCAATAATCTACATTGGTTCTAAGATACCTTGTTCATGTAGGCCTAATCCTCTGCCTTGATAATGCATCCATTGAAAAAATTTATTTGCAATAGGATATGATTTACCTTGGAAACAAGGTGCTAATCCTTCTCTACTCTATTGTAGATCTTCAAAGGTGATAGCTTCTTCATTGGTAGGATAGATTTCTCTAACAAAGGTAAGTGGTCCAATTTCATAAGTGATAGAATCCTCCATATGTGGGATAACTTCTTGATTGATATCTTCAACTTGATCATGTGAAATATCAGATTTTAATGTTTCTTCAAGAGTTTTTGATGATTCACAACCCATGTAAAGGTCTTCCTCATTATTATTTTTGATATGCCTTCACATAATGTTTCTGATTCACAACTTATGTAGAAGTTTTCTTCATGGTCCATTTCTGATATGTCTTTGGATTTTGTTGTCTTGATCATGTGTAAAGATGTTAAGAGGAGGAGAATCTTGTTCCTTGGTAATGATATCAAGAGTATGAGACTCTTGTTTTGAATGAATATCATCAACATTCCCATTAGGAGTAAGCATCTCATGGGTAGATGTATGTATGCTTGGTATATGGATTTTTTCTTCTTTTGGAAAACCTTGGATGTCTTGGAAGATATCCACCAAGTCATTATAATATTTTGATGGTAGGATTTCTTGATCTTGAATTTGTGTGGTATTATCTTCGATATGATTTGGTTCACATTCTTGGTATGGATCGATTTCAAAGAAGGGGTTTCTTGTAAAGGATCCTTAGATTTCCTCAAAATCTGGACATATGGGTGATAGCTCTTGGCTTAGATTTTTTGCATTGGGTATAAGTGTTGGATTAAGAGTCTCTTGATCATCAATATGTATTGTCATGAGGTTGGATGATGTCAATATATCTTGGGCTAGATCATTGCTAGAATTTGGTGATTGATTTTTATCATGCTTGGGATTAAATTCTTGATGTATTTCCTCTCGCTCATTGGATGATGTAGATACATTGTCTATCTGATCAGTGGTAGATAGATCTTGATCCTTGCTTTCAACTTTTGAGGTTGATATATTGTCAATGTTGTCATTGGTAGATGGCCCTTGATCATTGTTTTCAATATTTGAGGTAGAGATATTATTAATGTTATTATTAGAGTTCAGACCTTGAATGTTGTCTTCAATAGCTATTTCTCCTTGATCAATAAGGTCTTGGATGATTTTTTTGAGTGTAACACATTTTGATGCACCATGACCTTTCACTCCATGGTATTTACAATAGGCCTTGTCATCGTACCATGGGAATTTGATGATAATTTCCCAACTTCGTGACAATTTTGGAAGTGTGATAAGTTTGGCATTGACTAATTTATTTAACACACCCTCAATTGGCTCCCCTAAAGGAGTGTATTTACATTTAGTAGAGTGGTTGGATTGTGAGTCGTGTTGTGGTGGAGATGATTGTTGTATTTGAGATGGAATTTCTTATTGGTCTTGAGATTTATGATTTTGTAGTTGATGATTTTGATGTGGATATTTCTGATTTGGGGGTTGATATTGTTGATGGATTTGACTTTTATGTTGGGTGATCTGATTTTGATTTTGTGACCATTGATTTTTTTTATTCACTTGATGTTGTGAAAATAGACTTTATTGCTGATATGAATCAATGTTTTGATGATGTTGGAAGGGTTGTTGATGTGGATATTGAGGTGTTTGTGGAATGATGTTTATTTTTTATTGATATGCAATGTATTGGTGTTGAACATGTTGTTGATGATATGTCATATTTTGATTTCGTTCAAGTGTGTCGACCATTTTCTCAAGTGAATTTAGGGCAATTTGATGTTGTATATTTTGTCCTTGATGGTGATTTTGATATCCTTGATAAGAGTGATTTTGATATGGATGGGGATTTTGATTGAAATTTTCCATGTTACAAGATGCACTAAAACCTTGATTAGGAGAATCCATAGTTGATATATCATTGACATTTGTAGTGTATGATGACCCCATGGGTATATAGAGTGGAACTGGATTTGGGTGATGGATTGATATTGAAATGTTTTGGGGATGTTATGGTTGCATGTTTGGGATGTTTTGATGCTCAAGACCCTAAACTTTGAGTGGATTTTTTGGAGATGATGCTAATTTTGGGACTCAAAGTATAGAAAACTTGGACCAATTTTTTACTCCATTTTTCTAGAGGATATGTTTGAATATCTACTTGAACTAACCTTGAGGTGCAAGAAAATGTTGATATCTTAGAATTTTGAGTAAATGAATTGTCCAAGTTGTTTTGATTTTGAATCCTAAAACTAGGTTGGAGTGTTTTGATTTTGCAAATGGATATGGACCGATGTAGATATGACATTTTTTGGAGGTCTGACTATTTTCATTGACACATGGTGAAAGATGTAACCAATTTTGTGTTAGTTCTCTTATTTTCACTAGAAAATAGAGCAAAAGCAACAATCTTTACAATAGTAGCGTTCAATTTGAGGACAACTGCAACCAAATTAGAGCAATAGTAGTCTATGTTTTCAGTTGTGATTGGTAAAATAGTGAATACAGTAGCAGCTATTTTTAGCAATAGCGGATGTTTTGAGCAATAACTACTATTTTGAGCAATAGCGTTTGTTTTGTCAAAAGTGATTATTTTAAGAAAATGTGGTAGGAAAAAGTGCAATAGCAGTTGTTTTTTCAAAAGTGGCAATGTTTAGTGCAACTACGGTAGGAAAAAGTGTAACTACAGCCAAATCTTATGACAAAATCAGTAGAAATGTCAAAAGTGGCCCTGTTTCCAGTTTTTTTCTAGTTTTTTGTTTTGATAGCAGTTTTGGACAAGTTTGCAATTTTTGATATCTTGTTTGATTCTAATTTGTCTTGAGATTTTGGCAAGTGATATAATACAACACAACAATCAAAACTATTTTACCCTCAATGTCTATAGCTTAAGCAAGTTTCTTTCCACAAAAGCTCAAAGTTTGTGAAAGTCAAAATACTAAAGCCAGTTCCCAATGTTGACTTTGTTCTTGATGTGACTTGAAATATAAGCCTAAATATATAGAAACCTTTAGAGATGATTGGTTAAGATATATTTTAAGGAGTGCAAATATAGGGCTCTTTTCCAAAGGTATTCACACTAAGTTCAAAGGATTCAAAATTTAATAACCATGTTCAATTTTTGTTTTGATGTGTTCATTTTAAATCAAGCAAAGTGTTTTATGTCCAAAGTAATCGAGAATTTTGGCAAGTTCGTGAAGACAATTTTACAACCTAGAGATAGGCACGTTATTTTAGGTGGGCTTACCTCATACCCTGAAGGGATGACTTTACATGCAACTTATGGAGAGTGTTTTAATCTCAACCATAAATGAGACTTGGTAAATAACTTATCGAAAGTAAATTCTAATGCACCACTTTTAAAGAATGTTTTGGCTAAAAAAGGTGGCCTCTACTACATTGGTTCTTAGTCATGTTCAAGGGATCCAATACTTTGCTAGCATCTAGCAAGCCACTTAAGGCTTTAACCAACTTACTCGTCTTTATATACACAATGGTACCTCCCCTTTCATGAATGGAATTGACGGCAAAGTAATCACCGATTAAGTCATTTTTTGTTTAGCCTTGATCATTTATATAGCGACCTAAGTGAAAAACCACTTTCAGTCGCCTTTGAGTTCTCAACATGAGATGTGTCTCAAAGGCAGGCCCTTTAAAGGTGATTCTTGAAATGAAACAAGTGTGAAACTCAAAGTGATTTTCATCACCCAAGATCACCAAAAGACGCGAGGGGAGAGGATAGACACTTAGTTTGCCAAACATGGAAAAAATAACATACAAATCATCGCAATATTCTTTTTAAGCCCCTCGAGCAGTGTTATCCAAAAAAAAGAATAAATGAATGAAGTGCGAACAAGATAGCAATTTGGTTTTTTATGTGCACCAATTTGAAGTGTTTTGCATTTCAAGCAAGTAGATAGCAATGTGCAAGTTAGAATGTATTTATGTAGTTTTAAGCACCAACTTGAGTGTTTATAATTACCTTGTCTTAATGTGGTCAACAAAAAAAATCGTTCGTTTCATCAACATAATGAAAGAGTTGGTCAAAAGAAAGCATTCCATTTTATGAGCACCAAAAATGAAGCATTGTTCAAAAGAAATAATTTTGAAAGTTTGTTTTAGGACACCAAATCGAAATGTGCAAGTTGTGGGATTCAATTTTTAAGCACCAATTCAAAGTGTTTTCCTAAACTAAGAAAACTTTTAATTTGGAATGTGACTTGGACCGTTCACCTTCTCTATAATAAAACCGTTAGTCGTTCTTGGATAAACACATTTTATGCTCCTGAAAATCCTACATAATCAATGTTAGCAACTTTCAAACATTCAAAACAAGCAACCGTTAGCATCAAAAATCAAAAATTTGGTTTGCATATTTAAATCGAAAAGACAGAGAAAAAGTGTAAATTTTAGTCAAAAGCGGCCCTGTTACTTTCAGTAACTATGATCCTCATTATCAAAAGAGTCCCAAGAATGCAACTATTGTCCAAATGTCAAAAGCAGCCCAAAAATGTAACTACGAACATGTTTCTATCATAAGCGGTCTAAATGTCAAAAGCAGCCAGGTTTAGTGCAACTACGATTAGAAAAAAAGCAACTGTGGTAGAAACATGAAACAACCACAAAAAAACTTCTAGAACATTTGCATGAAATTTTTTTAACTGCATTTCTGGAAAGTGTGACCACATTTTGGAACCTACAATTTCTCAATTAAAACTCAAAAAAAGGTTTTTTCCAAGGACTGAGGTCCCACCAGGCATGCCAAATGTTGTAAGAGGGGAATCAATAAGCATAAAGAAATCAAAGTAAATGAGTTAAACTAATTTAATTCAAGCAATTATTAAGATTCAGTCCAAGGGGTTGAGCTTAGTTGGCTAAAGCATTGAATTCTCAATGTGGAGACCCAAGTTTGAATCCCAAAGGGACATCTATGTTGGAATTCTAAGTGGTGACTTTTGGTTTTCCTTAGTTGGCTTTAGTCAAAGTAGTTTCTAAATAAGTGGATTTCTAAGGTGTGACTCTTGGTCTTCCATGGGTTATTTCTAGTGTGGTTGCTCAACAGGAGCTATTATGTGTTCTCATGTCATTGCTCGTATGAGAAAAATAATATTGTAAACGATTATCAATACAAAAAAAATATTAAGATTCATAATCATTGCTCATGAAATGAACAATACAAGATTACTGAGTTCAATGAACTTAAACAATACAATCAAAGAACAAACAAATGAATTCATTTAACTAATATCATTACCCATCTCATGTCGAATTGTATTCGCAATGATGTCGAATTGTTGTATCAATGTGAAGCCTCCATTATGCGCTTTGAAAAAGCTTCATTATGCGTGAATTGTGATCGAAGATGTGTGTAAAAGTTCTTAAGAAATCAATGATTAATTTTGCATTACTTTGTTGCACAAAAGATGTCAATTCCCTAATCATTTTTTAGGATGAAGAGGATTTTTATATAGATTTTACGATTCGAGATGAACGTGCAAGATTAAACAATGTTGAATTAAGATCAATGGTTGAAAGCTATTGAGAAGAATTAGATTTCTCAATTAGCTTTTGTGATCGAATCAATTAAGTCTATTGATTGATCAATCAGAGGAAATAGATTGCCTAATCAGTGGAATTGAGGAAATCATGTTGAGCCTTCAGTGGGATTGAAGAATAGATGGATTAGTTAAGAAATGGATGGATCAGTCAAGAAATAGATGGATCAATTAGAGTGAGCAATTGGTGGACCGTAATTTGTTCAATCATAAAAGGGGTTGAAGGTAATTAATTAATTGAATTAATAAATTAATCTTTTTGAGTTGAATGTGTAAGTCATGTTTGACTTTTGCAAACAAAGTTGCATTTGTTTGTTTTGACCTTTTTGAATGATGTTTGAATAGTTAATTTAATTATTCAAGTTTAGGGGAAAGTGATTTAATTAAACTATTAAGTGATAATAATTTAATTGATTTGGGGGAATAAGGTGAAATAGTGACATAATTAAATAATTAGTGTTATTTAATTAATCAGGAGTAAAGTTAGATTAGGACTTTATTAAATAAATAAAATTTATTTAATTCGACAAAAGTGATGAAAAAGTGAATTAATTAAATAATGTAATATTATTCAATTAATAAATGAAATTAGGGTTTTTTATGTAATTGATGTGAAATGAAGAGATATTGGGTGATAATAATGTCGATGATGAGAAAATGTCATTTAGGATGTGTGATAAGTGTTAGGTCATTTTTACAGGTCTACAATAATATATTCTAAGATTTGGTTTTTTAAATTAGTAGGATTGGTGATAGGGGTTGTATTGGTGATTTTAGTGGTGGTAAAAATATATTAAACAGTAGATTTTAATGATGGTTGGCAACATGGAAATAATCATGGAAGGATGATGTCATCCATAGTGGTATTTGATAATAGATTTTAGGATTGCGCAATTCAAGTGTAGATGAAGTAGATATTTAATGACTAGGGTTGAGAATAGTTGTGTCATAGTTTTTCCAAGGTGTTG
Organism: Sequoiadendron giganteum; assembly: GCA_007115665.2. Lineage (NCBI taxonomy): Eukaryota > Viridiplantae > Streptophyta > Pinopsida > Cupressales > Cupressaceae > Sequoiadendron > Sequoiadendron giganteum. The sequence continues at coordinate 332,361,823 of CM021106.1, read as the reverse complement.
TAATGGTAATATTGTTCTTAGTGGTGGTAAGATCCCAAGCAAGAAAGACAATGACTTGTAAATTGTTTGAACCACCTCCAAGAAATAAATGATTCTTCTCCAAGGTATGTGTTGAAGACTACATGGGATTAGTCATTTCCATGTTACCAAAGTCGTAGATTTAAAATTATCATCCAAAATGTTTCATTCTTGAATCCCTCCATGTATAATTAGAAGGAAAATCTTGCAACATCTTCACAAGTTTAGAGTAATCTAGTGGTGCAAGGCACCATGGGTCATAGTGTTAAAAGTGTTAAATGTTAGTTAAGTTGTTAAGTTAATTTTATTTGTAATAAGGTCATTTAAGACCATGTATCATGTTTTGGAAGTCAGTTTTGGTTGCTAGGAGTGATAGGTGGTTAAGTTGTCAAATGTTGTTAATTTTGTAAAAGTTGTCATGTTGCAAAAATTGCAAAAAAAATAGGAAATGAAGGGTCAAAAAGGTAAAAATGATGTAAGAATTCAGTTGGCATTCAAAATTTGGTTTTAACCATTGTGTGGAGGTTGAATAGACTTTGGGATGCCAAAGCAAAGGTGGTTGAAACATTTTGGTGTGAATTGCAATAGAAAAGTTGCCAATTTTCTACATTTCTTATGTTTTTTTTACTCTATTTTTAGGTGGTGTACGGGTCCATATAGTAATTTCATGCTGTGAAATTGATTTTTTGTGATGAAAAATTGAGTTAACTTCCTGATGTAATTGGTCTAAGGATAATTCATTAAATTTGAAGCATTTTAGAGCAATTTGTTTGAAAAGCACTTGAAACCCTAAGCCAGGATATTGAAGCCAATAAAAATGATGTAAAATCCATTCCACCTAGTAGAAAATGTAGAAACTTGGTGGAATGGTAGATTTAGGTGTAGGTTTTTATTTCATGAAGTTGAATGGGTTGGTGTTGTTGTTGTCACATGCAAGAAGCAGATGAAGGGACTGATTTCCCTTTGTAACAACCAAAACTTTAGCTGTAGGTGTGTTTTGATAAAAAGGAGTTCAAGCCAAGATTTTCAAGACCATGGAAGGTTATTTGAAGTCCTTGGTGACATGTTAAAGACCCTATAATCCCTTTAGAATACTTTTGAATCCCCTTGGTGTCAAATCCTAGTGCCTACAAAGTCATTTACACAATTAGGTCTCTTTGTAGTAGCAAGACAGTCAAAATTTGGAGTATAATTTTCAAAGCAATCCAATTTGGTTTCTTGATATTTTTAAGGACATAAAGGGTACTTGAATCTATAATATTTTTTTTTGGAGATACCACCTATTTGAGGAGGTGTGCCCAATTTTTTCATTTGAAGTGCTACTAGCAAATAGGTCCCTTTGGGAGTGAGCAATGGGAAAAGTGAAGGATCGGTGTTTTAGGAGACCTCCCTTGGTCTAAGTCTATCATTCTTATGATTTTCAAGGTGTTATAGGGGTCCAGTAAGAGGTTTGTGTCCTAATTTCATTTTTGGTGTCTTGTAACCCTTGTAGAACCATGTGTCATGTGAAGGAAGTTTTGAGTCAAATGGATGAACAAGAAAGATCATGCTTTATGCCTTTCAAAAACCTTTGAAGTTGCCCTTGCCTCTACATTAGCTAGGTGCAATTTGGAGCTAGACCCAAAGAAAATAAGGGAACAATGAGTTGATTGGAGAAGAAATTACATGGATTTGAATTGATATAGAGGAAATTTTTATTTCATTGATTTCTCTCATGGATTTAGCATTCATATCATAAACATAAATAGCTTTTTTATTATATGAAAAGTTCCAAGGACTTGGGTTCCTTGATATTAATAGCATAATAACCCCATGGACATTGTCTCACACCTCCATATCACCCTACATCCATAGAATTTTTCAACTTCATAGCACTAAGACTCAAGTCTTGAATTCCTTGTGATGCAGGAGCATCCTTGGTTCTTTGCAATCTTGCATCAACCAAAAAATATTTTCATTCAGTTTTGTCCTCGTTCAGTTCTTTTTCAGTTTAAGTTGGCAGATTCGGTATTTCACCATGTTTTCTTACCAAACCCTGCGGATCTATGTTTTCATCATGGACATGTTTATTTTCCTAATTCCAAGATTTCAGCTCGATTGGATCTTTTTCCGTAAATTTATCACTTTTGGATTAAGTGATAGTTTCTAGAACCGGCACCAGAATAATTTCAAACCTAATGGTTAGTTTGATCACTCGTGGATCTTTCCTATAACTTGCGGATCCTTACGGTGTGTTTCGAATTGTTTCATGGAGTGTCCCCAACCTTAATTTTAGGTCACACTTCATTATATGCATCTACTGTGGAGAAATTCAAATTTGAGGCCAACATATTCATGCTCATGTTACGTTTCCTTCATTGGAGATTGTAATGATCTTTGGTCGATGCGGATGCTTCTAGATCTTGAATGTGATATAAAACATTGTAATAGATCATTAGGATATAAATTAAGATGATTAAGAAGAATATAGAATTCAATCTATAAGATTTTCACTCACATTAAGGAGCATGTAAGAATATTGTATTTTGAGCATGTTGTATCAGGCCTATGAGCCGAATTGTAAGCCTAGATGTTGTCGATCGATTGTAATCAATTTTTTTGTTAATAAGAATGTTTGAATCTGTATTTGCCTCCATATTATGTGTTGCTTTTGTTGTGTGACTCTTAATGCATGGTTCAGATTGTTCTCTTTGAGGACCCTCCTTCTGTGGCTACACCAGATTGGTATCAAAGTGAGATTCGTTCCTTGAGAGATCATCAAAGTTTGTGAAGTCCTGTTGAATATTTTTTGTGGGGTGGTGGACTAAGGATCTGACCTGCAGCTACAAAGGACCTGTCTAAAGATGGCAGGAAGAAGAAATGGTAGAGGAAATGGAGTGCGTGGAAATGCAAACCCAGCTGTAATGGAGATGTTGAGAGGAATTGCTGCTAGATTGGAAGCAGTAGAAACGGCCCAGAGGAGAGGTTGACCAGTTGATGATGTGAGTGATGAAGAGGTAGAAGAACAGGAAGAAAGGGAAAGAGAAGATCAACCTAGCCTTGATCAGGGAGAAGAGAGGTTCATAAGAGCCCTAATTAGAGTAAATACTAAACCACATTTCAATCCACTGAAATGTAGTGGCGAGTTGGATTCGGATGAATTGCTTGATTGGATAATGGACACTACAAAAAAATAGGCAATTAGCGCCTAAAATAGCACCAGATTTTAGTGCATTTGATTTCATGAATTGGGCACTTCTACTGGTGCAAAACTCGGTGCAAATTAGCATGCTCACTTCGGTGCTAGATTTAGCACCAAGTTTAGTGCCGAATTTTGTTGCTTCCAGTTTGGCTTCCAATTTTGCTTCTAGTTTTTCTTCATGTGTTGCTTCCACTTTTGCTTCCATTTTTGCTTCCGATTTTTCTTCTAGGTTTGCTTTTAGTTTTGCTTCGGGTTTTGCTTCCGATTTTGCTTCCAATTTTGCTTCCAATTTTACTTCCAATTTTGCTTCCATTTTTTCTTCCGATATAACGTCGCTTCTTTCATCTAGCTTTGCTTCCATTTTTGTGTCTTTTTTTGCTTCTAATATGGCTTTTATTATTGCATCTTTTGTTGCTTCTAAAATTGCTTCCATTATTACTTATTTGTTTGCAACCTAAATTTCTTTTGTTGTTGTTTCCTAGATAACGCCAATTTTTTCTTCCAAGATTGCTTCTAGTTTACTTCTAGTTTGGCTTCCATTTTCGCTTCCTTTTTTGCTTCTAAAAATTCTTCTTGTTTTGCTTCCATTTATTAATTTAATATGTTTTATTTCAATTTAATTAGTTAAATATATCATGCCTCTTAAATAACTCATGATTAAATAAAAAGATAATTATTATAACATGATCATCATTTATAATTAAAAAAAGTGATTCAAATGTCTATATAAGTAGATCAAAACAAGTGAGTCAAATATGCCACTAGATTAATAACATGTCAAAATGATACATGTACAAATGATATAAATAAAAATGATAAATTATATAGCTCAAAATGACACAAGTCAAAATGATACATGTCCAAATGATATAAGTCAAAATGATACATGTCAAAATGATACAACTCAATAATATGGTACTGCAAGATGTGAAAATGATACATATTATAGAAACCATGAAAAGAGGCATCATAACAATAAATCAACAATGATCCATGATGCATTTTATATGATCATGAATGTCATTGGCTACTACTAGCAACTGCCTCATCATCATCACCATCATGATCATCATCGTAATCATCATCATCATCATCAGCCTCGGTGTCTTTTGTATCTACATCATCATCATCCTCTGTCATGTGATCTATACCAGAACCAACATATTCTAGATCTATATCATGAGGATCATCTTGATCTTCTGGAAGACCCGTTTTCTGCAAAAAAAATCATTTAAAATGAAAATTTATTATTTATTTCATGCAATAATTTATTTATCTGTTATATATCTAATATTACAACATGTGAAATGAAACCATAATCATATTACATCATATCAAAGTTCACATACCATAATAAAATTTCAAAAAAATTACAGCTAATATGTCATTCAATGATGTAAAACATGCAACAATTCTAATAAATGTTAGTAAAATATGCCAACATTTGGTAGAAGAGGAAGAAATATGGTTGGAACTCTAGAGGCCCACCATAATGGATTTCGATATTCAACCATGAGAGCAAAAGAGAGAGTTGATATCATGTATCAAAACATTAAGCATGCATTCTTCCAACCAGTGGAGAAGGAGATGATTACTTTGCTTCATTTTCATTTGCATAACCATATCATGGTGTGAACCAAGAAGACCAAGGATGTCCAGTTTTATGTGTAGGTAATGGATCTGGTCCAAACTTTAGGAGGGGCAAGAAGGTCAATGTATGATCCTAAGGAAATTGAGGAAGAACAACAAGAGAGGGACAAGAAAAATAAAATCAATGCAGAGTTTCAAGGATTTGTCAAGCGAGTAACAGAGCTATGGGAGAAACCTCATCTAAAATATTTTGAGCTAGAGTTTGATATACCATTTAGAGAGCTTGGTTTTCATGGAGTTCCTTTCAAAGTGTTTTCTTTTATTGTTCCTATGGTAAATTGTTTGGCAGAGTTGGTGGAATTACCTTTCTTAGTAATCACTATTAGTGAGATTGAGATTGTTAACCTTGAGAGAGTAGGACTTGGGAAAAGGGAATTTGATATGGCTAATGTTTTCATCCTATAAAACCATTGCAAGAAAAGTTTAGCTAGCATCAAATAACCAACAATTTTGAAAATAACATGAAAACATTTAGTTGTTGCTATGTCAGGAATAAAATAAAAGGAAACAATGTTCCTTCCAGTGGCTTGATGATTGCAAATGAGGATTTATTGAATTTCAGTGGAGTAAAATGAAAATTAAAAGTAGTTGATTCATATAATATATGTACATTAAACATTTTATGGTGCAAAATTATTTTTGATGCCTTCTATAGCTAAATGCTACACTCATTTCAAGCATTAAGAAAATGCATCCCACCTAGAGTCCTTGTTTTTTCTCTAGAATCCTTTTCAAAATCATCACCCTCAACCTGATTTAGGATAACACATCAATAATGAGAAAATTAACAAAAAATCAAAAGTGAATAATACATAATCTATGTTGTAAAGTTAAAATCTCTTATAAAAATACATATAAAACTCCAAAATATTTTCCATTTGTTCTCTAAAGTTTAGTCCAATCAACCAAAGCAAGAAACATGTATTTTATTACTATTTAAATCAAAATAAGATATATGATATACAATTCAAAACATCAACATATGAGCTAATTTGTTAAAGTACATGTTCTCCTTCAAGTACTGATTCCTTGATAAACTCAATTTGGTCCTCAAATACATACCTGTCACAAGTTTCAAAGGAATCTATCATGAGAATCTGACCATGACTATATGTAACAATCTAAAACATTCATAATCAGAGACAAGTTCTTTACAAATTCTACTACACATTGATGCATTCTTCATGCTGAAATGAGTTTTTAGAGCTATGATAACCACATTCATGTCTTGAGGGAATCTCACTGTCTAAGGAAGAGTCAAATTTCCTTGGAGCAGCAATAGCATTCAGCATTGACCATATGGTGTCTACATTTAAATAATTCAGAATGGTCAAGTTTACTAAAATGCACCTTGTGATTGGAAAGAAACAGACCATAACTCTCTATAAAATAGGAAATTGGAAAAGAAAGAGCAAAAAATCCCTTGCAAACTAATTACAAATTAGAAGCCTAAGAAGCTTCTTAGAGGCTTACGCAAGTGATCTTGCAAAAATATGTGTTTGTGTCTTTGAACACCTTTGAATCCCACCATGCTCTCCATCAATCATCTCCATTTTTGTCTTGTTCAGAGAAAAATGAACATACAGAAAAAAAATGCAATTGTCTTATGAAGCGAGTTCTAAAAAATGAAAATGTAAAATACTTGCAAGAAAGGAGAAGGATATGCAGAATATTACAAACCCATGGTTTAAGGTTTCTGGGTCGAGCCCCAAACGTGGAAGGATTTATTTTTCTTTCTGAGAAGTGAAAGATCATGCCAAAAGTCTTGCACTCATTTTTCTGAGAGCTCATATCTGTAATAGGAGTCACGGGTTTCAAAAAACCCCAGATCAAAGACAAACCTAGAATGCTATTGAATAGAGACCACGGCCATAATCATGGAGCCATGAAGGAGGCTAAAAAATATAATAAAGAAAATTTTACACTTTGTTCTTTTTGGAAATAGAAAAAATATTCTAGAGAGGCCGCGACCAAGCTATCACTAGGAAAGAGAAAAAATGTAGAAATAATAAATATTTCATTGTTTGATCAAACTAAATTTGGAGAGTATGATTTGTTTCATTTATTTTTCTAGTGAGCTAAGTCCAGAGAATTTGAGCCAAGATAGAGGGGTTACAAAATAAGGATGCATGGTATAAATAAAATAACCATTCATTCATATCTATTGAGTTCAAATCGAGCTTGTTTTGACAGAAAACAAAGGTAAGATACAAAGAAATAGCACATAGAAAATTATGTAACTTCTTGTTGTTCGAAGAAATGTGAGCTCCAAAAGTGCTTTGATTTCAGCCTCAAGACAAGAAAGGCATCGACAAAGTAAAGCAAGAGAAAAATGCATGAGAATCCGAGAAGGAATGTCTTTGAAAACGCATTCAGATAAGTGGAAACAAGTGATGAACCATGAAAGCTTTACCTGATTCAGCCTCAACAGAAATTTTTGTGAAGAAAACTCTCAAAATCAGTGAGAAAATTGACAGATACTCCTTCAGAAAGCTCAAGGTTTCAAACTCTAGTGATGGCAGCATGTGCAAGGCAAGGGAGCTCAAAAAAACCAAGTGAAAATGAGAGTTAAAAATTAGGGCTTGGGTATTTTGTTCTAACTCATCATGGCGGAAAAAATATTGATGTGAAAACATTCAAATATGTTTAATCATTAAATTTCTTAATATTCAAACAAATTAAGAAAATAAAATACATATATTTTATAATAAAAATTTACTATTATCTATTAAATTTATAAGTGTTAAGTTCATGCTTTTACCTTTGTACCGTTGGATGATTGTGAGAGAGGTGTGGTAGCATGGTATACCACCATACCGTGAGAGATTTCTTACTGGCTAGCGGTAGTGTGGTGTATACGGACATACCGTGAGAGGCTTCTGACTGTCTGGCGGTAGTGTAGTGTATACCGCCATACCGCGAGAGGCTTCTGACTGTCCGATGGTAGCGCAATATATCGCCACCCCATGAAATCCTTCTAGTAGTGGGTTGCAGTGTATACCGCTCTACCACATATGTTTCTCACCTTCCCAGCGGTATAGCGATGTATGCTTTTGATCATTACTTGAAGAGTGTCGATGAGACAATCTTATTTGTCTTACCGATATCTCAATGTCTCATAGATCTTATGTTCCTTTGATGTTGGTTGTCGGTGTTGATGAGACAAGTTAATATCTCTTGTCGATATGCCACTGTCTAAATCTAGCATTGCTAAATCCAGTGCTAAATCTGATGCTAAATCTAGCACTAAATTCGGTGCTAAATCCGATGCTAAATCTGGTGCTAATTAGTGCTTGATTTAGCACCTACTTGTCCTGATCGGAACAAAAAATGCCAAAAATGGCTCCAGCCTGATAAATAGCGTCGACTTTTTCAAAAAATTGGAGAAAATACATTAAAACAGTGAGTGGAAGCAAAAAAGGGAGCTAATCACAGGGATTTTTTGTAGTGGGAGATGGAGAAGTACTTTGACTTTGAAGGGACCTTTGATGACAAGAAGGTGAAATTTTCTTGTACAAAGCTTAAAGGACATGCATCCCTTTGGTGGAAACATTTGCAAACAGATAGGCAAAGAAAAGGAAAGGAGAATATAAAATCATGGGATCGGATGGTGAATAAGTTAAAGACAAAGTTTATGCTTGCAGACTACTAGATCAGTTTGTTCTGAAAATTGCAGAATTTGAAGCAGAAGGAGTCAAGTGTGATAGAGTATACTGAGGAGTTCTACAAGTTGAATATCAGATCCGGACATTCGGGGGATGAGACCGAGCAAGTATATAGATATATGAATGGTTTGAGGTTTCCTATACAAGATGAGATCAGTTTGATTAAGTTGTTGAGTGTGGAGGAGGCATATCAGTGTGCCCTAAAAGAATAAGAGAAGCTAAATAAAATACATGAACAGAGACAAAGAGGAAGAGGTGGAAGATTTTAGAGAGGAAGAATTTTTACTAGAGGAGGGAGAGGATCTTTTGTAGATCAGAATAAAGATAAGGAATTCAATAAGAATGATAATTCGTATTGTAGAAATGATGGAAACTCTTACCAAAGAGGAGGATATGGTGGTTACCAGAATGAGGGTTATAGAAAAAATGATAGAGGACAAGAGAAAAGAGTATTCAGGGGAACTTGTTATAAGTGTGGTGGAGAAGGACATAGAGCATTTGAATGTAATCAAGAGGAGACAAGCAGAAAAATAGAGAACAAAAGAAGAGTAGCCTTTGTTGAGGAGGATCATGATGAATCACCTAATAAACCGAAAGAAGGAGAAGTGTTGGTGAACAAAAGAGTATTGTGTCAAAGTGAGATGGAGCAGGAACCATTGCAGAGAAATAATTTGTTTTGAACCATATGCAAGGTAGCTGGTAAATGTTGTAGAGTGATTATTGATAGTGGAAGCTCAAAGAACCTGGTTTCTAAAGAAATGGTGACCATATTGAAGCTGGAAAGATTGAAACACCCAAATCCCTATCAGATAGTGTGGATTCAAGATGAGCATAAGATACTAGTAAGTGAACAATGTTTGGTGAAATCAAAGATAGGAAATTATCATGATGAATTTTTTTGTGATATCATGCCTATGGATGTATTGCCATGTTTTGTTGGGAAGGCCCTGGTAGTATGATAGGAAGGCTATTCATGATGGAAAGAAGAACATATATAATATTTTTGTTAATGGGATGAAGTTGACTTTGTTGCCCTTGGAGGATGTTCCTAAAGTTGAGGTTTGTATGAGTGCTAGAGTTTGTTTAGTTGATGGAAGGAGATTTGTGGATGGACTAAGACATGAGAACATGTGTTATTCCTTGGTTCCTAAGAAGGTTGAAGACTTGGAGCATGTAGAAGAACAAGCAAAGGAGATAAAGGAATTGTTGGTAGAATATGAAGCTATCATTTCAAATAATGTACCTGATGGATTGCCACTTGTGAGGAGCATTAGTCATTGCATTGATTTGATTCATGGAGCTAGTTTTCCTAATAAGGCAGCAAATCGGATGACACTAGCAGAAAATGAAGAATTGAATAGAAAAGTGCAAGATTTGTTGAGGAAGGGTCTGATCGGAGAAACTTTAAGTCCTTGTGTAGTACCTATTGTGCTAGCACCTAAGAAGGATGGAGAATGGGGATGTGTACAAACTGTAGAGCCATAAACAAAATCACAATGAAGTATAGATTTCCTTTGCCCCGGATGGATGACATTATGGATTTTTTGAGTGGAGCTAAATACTTTACAAAGATAGATTTGAAGAGTGGATATCATCATATCATAATTAGAGAAGGGGATGAGTGGAAGACAACATTCAAGACAAATGAGGGATTGTATGAGTGGTTGGTAATGCATTTTGGACTAACAAATGCATCGAGTACTTTCATGAGGTTGATGAATGAGGTACTGAAGAAATTCTTGGGTAAGTTTGTGATTATCTATTTGGATGACATCTTGATTTTCAGTAAGACTAGAGAAGAACATTTGTTGCACAAAAGAAAAATTTTGCAGAGGTTGAGAGAAGAGCAGTTGTTGATAAACATTAAGAAGTGTAGTTTCATGAAGGAATAATTGGTGTATCTGGGATTTTTTATATTTGTGGATGGATTGAAGATGGATCCTAAGAAGATAAGAGAAATTGTTGAATGGCTACACTGGAAAGCATTGGAGAGGTGAGATCATTTCATGGATTGGCTAGTTTCTACCAAAAGTTCATTAGGAATTTCAGTTCGATTTGAAGTCCTATGAGAGTTACAATGAGAGGGGATAAGAAATATTTTAAGTGGACATCTGGAGCAGACCGAAGTTTTGAGTTGTTGAAATAGAAGGTGACTAAGAAGCCTATGTTGGCTTTACCAGACTTTAATAAGGTATTTCAGATAGACTGTTATGCAAGTGGAAATTCAATTGGAGCAGTATTAAGTCAAGAAGTAAGACCAGTAGCTTATTTCATTGAAAATCTGAATGATGCTAGGAAAAGGTATTCAATGTATGATCAGTATTTTTATGCCATAGTTCAATCTTTGAAGAAGTGGAGACATTACCTGTCGCCTAAGGATTTTGTGTTGTATACAGATCATCAAGCATTGCATTATTTGAACAGTCAAGGTAAGTTGAATCAAAGAAACATGAGATGGGTGGAATTCTTGCAAAGATATATTATTTTCTTTGAAACATGGGAGTGGAAAGTCAAACAAGGTCACTGATGCTATGAGTGGGAGAAGGAATTTATTGGAAAAAAAGAAAGTGGAGGTATTAGGCTTTCATGAATTGAAGAACTTTTATGATGAAGACCTTGATTTTGTAGAACCTTGGAGAGATTGTAAAGAACCAGTCTTGGAGGATAGGATTCAGTGGTTGGAATATTTCATTCAGGAGGATATGTTTTTCAAAGGAAATCAGTTGTGTATACCCTAGAGTTCAATGAGGGATAACTTGGTGAAAGAGAAACCTAGTGGAGGATTGGCAGGACACTTTGGAATTGATAAAATAGTAGCATTGGTAAGTGAGAATTACTTTTGGCTACAGATTCATAAGGATGTTAGGAAATTTGTGTAGAGTTGTAGAGTTTGTCAAGTTGCAAAAGGGAGTAGTCAGAATGTTGGATTGTTTAAACCTTTGACAATTCCAGAGAGACCTTGGGAGTATATCAGCATGGATTTCATACTTGGTTTTCTGAAGACACAGAGAGGTAATGATTCTGTATTTGTGGTGGTAGATAGATTTTCTAAGATGGCACATTTCATACCTTGTAAGAAGACAACATATGTAGTACATGTAGCAGACCTGTTTTTCAAAGAAGTAGTCAGATTGCATGGATTACCTAGGAGTATTGTTTCAGACAGAGATACAAAGTTTGTTGGTTACTTTTGGAGGACACTTTGGAAGAAGTTAAAGAGGGATTTGAAGTTTAGTTCTAATTTTCACCCATAGATTGATGGACAGACAGAGGTAGTAAATAGGAGTTTGGGGATTTCGCTGAGATGTTTGGTTTGAAATAAGACTAGAAGTTGGGATTTAGTCCTTGCACAAGAAGAGTTTTCTTGCAATAATTCAGTGAACAAGAGTACTGGAAAGACACCTTTTGAGATTGTTACTAGAGTTCATCCTAGAGGTATATCATAGTTGCAAGACATCAGTAAGGAAGATAAAAGGAGTGCAGAAGTAGAAGAATTTGTAGAACATATGAAGAAAGTGCATACTCAAGTAAAACAACAATTGGAAGATATGAACCGAAAGTATAAAGAGCGAGAAGATGAAAAGAGGAGACATAAGGAGTTCAAAGTTAGAGATGAAGTGATTGTGTATTTAAGGAAGGAAATATTTTCAGTTGGCACATACAATAAGCTCAAGAAGAGGAAGTTTGGACCCTATAAGATTTTGAAGAAATTTGATTCAAGAAATGCATATGAAGTAGAGTTACCAGATGACATGGGTATATCACCTATATTCAACATTGCAAATCTGCATCAGTACCATGAAGCAAAATTCAATGAAGATAGTAAAGAAAAATTGGAGAAACAACTTCCTAAACAACAATTAGATGAGATAGAAGATATTTTGGATGTCAGAGATGGAATGAAAACTCGTGGAAGATAGTATAAAGAATATCTTGTGAAGTGGAAAGGTAGACCAGTGGAGGATTCTTCTTGGATTTCTTAGGCTGAGGTAGACCGTATTGGTTTTCCTTTAGCCCCAGAAAAGTGAGGGACTCACTTTTCAATAACCCCAGATGTTTGATGCAGGAACATCCTTAGTTCTTTCCAATCCTGCATCAACCAAAAAATATTTTCATTCAGTTTTGTTCTTGTTCAGTTCTTTTCTAGTTCAAGTTGGAAAATTCGATATTTCGTCATGTTTTCTCACTAGACCTTGCGGTTCTTTGTTTTCATCGTGGACATTTTCATTTTCCTAATTCCAATATTTCAGCTCAATTGGATCTTTTTCTTCCAATTTATCGCTTTTGAATTAAGTGACAAATTTTGGAACCGGCACCGAAATAATTTCAAACCTAACGGTTAGTTTGACCGCTCATGGATCTTTCTTGTAACTTTTGGATCCTTATGGTGTATTTCAAATTTTTTTGTGGAGTGTCCCTGACCTTAATTTTAGGTCCACACTTCATCATATGCACCTATCGTGGAGAAATTCAAATTTGAGGCCAACCTATTTATGCACACATTATGTTTCCTTCATCGAAGATTGTTATGATCTTTGGCCGATGTGGATGCTTATAGATCTCATATGTGATATAAAACATTGTAATAGATCATTAGGATATCAATTAAGATGATTAAGAATAATATAGAATTCGATCTATAAGATTTTTGCTCCCATTAAGGAGCACGTAAGAATAATGTATTTTGAGCATGTTGTATCAAGCCTATGAACCGGATATGTAAGCCCATATGTTGTCAACCGATTGTAATCAAAAATTTTGTTAATGAGAACTTTTGAATCTGCATTTTCCTCCATATTTTGTGTTGCTTATGTTGTGTGACTCTTGTTGCACGCTTCAGATTGTTCTCTTTGAGGACCCTCCTTCCATGGTTGCACCACCTTGCTTGTTTTCCTAAAACTTTTGAGACTTTGAATATAATATATTCATGGGTTGAGTATAAATTAGGTCTAATTTGGAGCTAGACAGCTAAGTGGACAAGGACACAATATGTTTCTTGGAGAAAACCTTGTGTGGCTTTGAATTGATATAGAGGAAATTCGTCATTGCATTGATGTCTTTCATGGATCTGGTAGCCATATATCATTAGTATGTACAATGTAATCATTGTATAAAGGTCCCAATTCATTGATGTTGCTTGGACTTTGGGTCCTTTATTTTTTCAATATAACAACCCCATCATCCATGTGCATTGTTTAACACCTTCATATCTCCCTAGATTTGTAAAAAAAAATAGCTTTATGAGAATGGGGCTTAGGTATTATACAATAATAAATTACATTTATTTGTAATTATAAATCCTAATCATTCCATGCAACTAGTGTTGACAATCTTCTCATCCATTATTTTGATTCCTACAAAACATGTGTAACAAAAAATAAATCATCTAAGCACCTATGCTCAAAACAATTAGCATATGATAAAAATTGATTGTTAAGCATTATAGAAATTCATGATGTTCAAATTGAGCATATGAACAAATCAAATGTCTTTTTAATAAATATCATTATCATAATCCTTTTTAAATTTAGACATCAACACTAAATTGTTTATTCTATAGATTTAGGATTTTTTCTCTGAATAAAAGGGTTGATATTTACCCTGATGAAAAATATAAATTTTTGATAAAGTAAAACTATTGAAATCACAATTTTTTTCCTATTTATAAAAGGATAGTGAAGAAAATGAGTCCTCTCTTGAATGAGAGAGCCTACTATTTGACATACCTTTTTCCAGTTGAAAACCTTCTTCTTCTTTTCCTATAATATTTCCAATATTTGTGCTTATATAAAGTTATCAACTTTTTATTAGGTTTTTTTATGTCTCACAATGATCTCTTATAAATCATAAGAACCCAAAAACACTATAAGGAGGAATGACATGCAGTGCCTAGTTAATAAATTTTGGAGCAATAAAACAATATGAGTAAGGTGTAGATGGTCAATATGAAAAATAAATAATATTATGAATGAAGAAGAAAGATACAAGTATGGATAGCTCAGTTATTAGAATGACATAAATCAAAGTATGGCATCATCATAAAGAAGGCCAACCATCATATTATCTCTTGGAAGTTTTGAATATAGATAAATAATTTAAATAAATAAGAGAAAGAGAAAGGAGAAAGATGGCTAGGAAGATAAATAATTTTAATTCAAATAAAAATAATATATGCAATGTAAAATATAAAGTTTAGTCATTGTAAATTTTAATGTTTTCATAAGTTTAGACTAGCCACAAACATGTAAAGGATAATGTGCAGCTCATATTTTATTATATTCCAAACAAAGAACCAATGCACATTCTTACTACTTATGTCACAAAAGTTGTTTTCCATCTTACAATATTGAAAAGCATTGATTAGAATAACTGTTTTTGAGATTTTCAAGTTATCATATTGCAATTCTAGATATTTAAGATCTTTTGTTTCAAATTTAGTTGAGTGTCACAATAGATTAACAATTTATGCAGTATCCATGACTTATAAGCATAGTTGTTATCTATTTAGAATTTGTACTTGATGAATCTAACTATTTTTGAGATTTTTAAACTATCATATTATAATTTTCTATTTAAGAAAAAGTAGTGCTATTTTCTAATATCCCTATTTGAGTGTTTTCATTATGCTCCCAAATTGAATGCATTTGTCTAGTTTCATTAGATTTGTGCAAACATCTTATTTTAAGAACATGGAAGGTCTAGAAAAAATGTACTCTTTTTTAAGTTCCTCATTGGACCTGAAGACCTTAAATCCTTCCTCGGAGGAAGAGAATATTCTTTCAAGAAATTTTAGTTCATTTCATGATGGGTATATGCAATCAAGGAAAAGGTAATGCACCTGCAAAATATATGACATCAACTCTAAGAAAATTTCTCTTCACAATAGTCATATTAATTTTAATATAGTTCAAAATATTGAACCTCAATATTGAAGAGAATAATTTTTTAAATCAAAGTATTTAACTAAATTATTTACCATTTTTTTAAAAAAAAATTGAAGTTTTTAACTTAAGTTGAAATGCTTTAGCTTATGCTTTTATGTATAGCATTTCTAACTCTAGTTAAAATTCACTACTCTTTTTTATTTCTTAAAGTGCATTGAAAATCTTCATGAACATAAATGGAACCTATTAAATTCTATTAGCAATTATATAATTTAAGTGTTTTTTGTGGGGTATACCAAAGTAGTATTGAGAGGTATTTCTAGAGTAATTTTGATAGAATGAAATGGAAATATCTTAACTCATTTTAGTTAATGAATCTTTGCGAAGAAGTTCATAACCATATTTAGGGGTGTTTTATATAGACCTTATATTTTTAATTGAAGTACTAAATTCTTTATCATAGATTGGTAAAAAAAAGCTAAAATAGTTAGACCATATTTTCAATAGTTTGCATCTTTTTACAATACTCACCAAATTCCAAGACCAACCAAAGCTGCAAGTTTGATGGCCTTGACTTGGCCAAGTTGGAGTCATAAAATTTTCAACTTGTAGCATACTTGTGGGTGATTGGAGCCCAACAAAATATATTGAAGTCATGTTTAAAAACCTTTTAAAAATATATAAACTAAAAGCTAAACAAATAATGAAATTAAAACCCATGAATAAAATGTCCACATGCTTTAAAATGATAAATGGAAGCAATACAAATAACTTGGAGCATAATATTGAATCTATAAATGTAAGATTAAGGCAAGATTTTATGGTGGAGATTGTACCCGACATAAGGGAAATATTTAAGGGCAACATGCAATCTATTTCATGGAAAATATTTCTTTGACATCTTTTATTCTATGTACAACACTAGATATGTCTCCTTTAGGACGAGGCTTTTGATTAAAAGGCTATAGTAATAGACAAGGATGGGTAAGTACAAAAATATAGGGGGCCAAAAAGGGGTCTTAAGTGGCCACTTTTGTTTTTGAAATCAGGAAATACTAACCTTCGATGTGAAATTGAGGATAGTTACACTCAAAAAAATTAGATGCAACAAAAACAAGGATTGTAGTGCTTCGAGTCTACTTTTTATACTACCTTTTTTCTGTTTGAAAATGGTAGAGATTAAGGGGCTAAAAAGAGGGAGCCACAAAAATTGGTGTTGTTTTTGTCAAAAAAACATAACATAGCGACTTTTGTGGCTCCCTCAAAATAGCATTTTTTTGGTATTTTAAAATCGCTTCAGTGAGAAATTAGCTAACAGCATGTAGTTTATGTCTGATTTTTTTGATAATTTTTTAATGAATATTTGACTTTTTACGAATTTTCAAAGTGGACACATCCTTAAAAATAAAATTTTGGTTGTGCTACCCCTCTAAATTTTGAAAACTAATTGAAAATCAATAATGTGAAGAATGGATTCTAGTTTATAAAAATATAATTTATTTGAAATTTCAATGAACGGTTAATTTATAACAAAAAACATACCAAACAGTAGTTTTTTCCAAAAAACGGACACACAAACAAAAGAAATTAAAGATGAAAGGCTTAAAATTGTCAAAATGTGAAAAAAATTACATTGTTAAATAGCTAAGAGAGAGCCTAACAATACCCAGGAGTTTGACTTGTTCGATCTTGAAACATGTGCAAACCTGACAGTTAACACAAACGTGATTATGTGAAATCTTGTAGAATATGCAAAAACATGTCTTTGGACATTGGGAAGGCACTCCAAGTCTTTGGGTTGGTAATACAAAGAAAATACCAAGCCTAAGGTTTGGGGATTCCCAAAGCAAGAAATAACGTGAGTGCATTATAATGTGCTCACATTATTTCATGGTTTTGACATTTTTTTACATTTGTGCTCAAGATTTGCCTAAGAAAGACATAACGTGAGCGCATTATAACAAGCTCATGTTATTTATTGCTTTGTGTTAAATTATAATCTATTAAATGTATGTATATATATTTGTATGTATATATGTATTCTTGTATGACATGTATGTATGTATGTATGCATGCTTGTATGTATGTATGTACACCTATATCTATGTATGTATGTATCAGTGTATGTATGTATGTATGTAAGATTGTATGTACATATGTGTGTATGCTTGTATGTATGTATGTGTGACTGATGGATTAGTATGGGCCGATTACGCTTGATCCATGAAGAATTGAAGCATAATGAAGCCACTAACGTCAAATCTCAACAAGATCATTCAAATAAAGATTGAACTAAACATTTATCAAAACTAACCATTCTAAACTACGAAAGCATCAAAATGTCTACTCTAACCCATTTGAAACTTATATCGTTGTGAGATTGGTGTCGTGTTGATGTGAAACGATGACCCTTTCCCAATCCTGTAGATAAATGAGCTTGCCCTAGTCAATTTTATTGAATAAAACTAATGGAACGATTGTGAGATGTGTATGAAAACATGATTTTAATCTAAATGAGCATGATCCAAGCTAGTTCAATATGATTTTATGCTAAAACTGATCTAGATATGCAAAATCTAAGATAATATGAGTGGATTCTAAGCTAAATGATCTAAACCCTAATTAATAAACAAGCTAAATGGATGCATTATGTGATCATGGAAATCATTAATGGAATCTCAAAACTAACTAATACAATTAAAATGAACTAAAAGATGCTAAATGTGTGCTAAATATGAGTGTGAGTGTGAATGATTTCAACAACTTAAGTTTTCTTTTGAAAGATGGATCCATTTGTCTCTAAATAGTGACTTATTTATAGGAGGACAAATGAGAAATGGAGGGTTGAGATAAAAAAGGTTAATCAATGGTCAAGGATGGAAGAAGTTGGAGGCATGGATCATGGATTCTCATCAACGGGTGAGAATACAAGATGAGATTTAATCAAGGGTTCTCATTCCTTCAAACAAGCACACTTTTGACCTGTACAAGAGGTCAAAAGTTAACTTGCACAAGAAGCTAAGTGAGAATATTCCATTTTTTAAATGATTGGAGGAGAGAGAATATTCTTTGAAATATTCTCATGAGTGAGGAAAAAGGATATTTTGTAAATTAAGACAGTTTATTTGTGCAAAAGGGGAAGGAATATTCCATGGAGGAATGTGCAAAGGAGGAATATTCCCTTGGAAGTGGGAGGGAAATTAGATTTAATTGATAATTAAATAATATTAATTATGCAATTAGGGGATTAGAAGAATTAAGATGACACTTATTAAATAAAATAATTTAATGAAAAGGGCGAAAGGTGAAATGACATTTAATTAAATACCTTAGGATTATTTAATTAAATAAGAAGATTTAGGGATTTAAATTAAATAGTTTGATTTATTTAATTTAATGGGATGAAATGTTAGCTTGAAAGGGGATGTGTTAATCTGATTAAATTAATTAGGCTAATAGATGCAAATGATGTAATTAATTAAATAGCTAGGCAAATTTAATTAATTAAGCGAAAAGAGGATGGGTTTCAAGAGGAAATGATGTTAGTATACCTAATTCGAGTGTATGATATCATTCAAGACATTTTTGGTGTCTACATTTTCCCCCTCTTTGAAGTGAGGCACCTGTTGCCTCGGTTCAAAAATTGACTCCCTTCAGATGAAAAATCGATGCTTAGATTTTTTTAAAAATTGATTTTTTAGATGCCCCAACAAAATGATTAAGCTAGTTCCCTGCCCCCTTGAGAAATCAGGTAGAAATTTTGGATTTTGGTTTATTTCTCAACAAAGATGAAAGGTTGCCCCAAGGGTCCAAAAAGGCTCCAAGATGCGAAAAAAAATGTCAAAATTGTGAAAAACAATGCAAAATAGGGTTCAAATTGACAAGATTGGTGAAAATGATGAAAAACCGTAGCTTCAAGATTAAATTAGAGCAAAAAACCCTAATTTGCTAGCATAAATAAGTGATGAAGGGTCACTTTTAGTCATTTTTGCATTCACACCTTAGAGGATTCTTGCATTTGGAGCTCTAACACTCTAAGGAAATGGTGCAACGAGTGCTCCCATGACACATTTTCGACTGAGTTCAAGAGTACCAGAGGCTTCCAGGCACAAGACCACCGGTATGTGATTCAAAACTTGATCTAAAATTTAACTTTTTGATGCATTTAATGCCTTTTGAAATTTAAACTTTGGGGGCATCGCTCTAGAGTGACGTTATTTTGAGAATCGACAATGCTAATTTCAATTTTAGTGATGCATATGTGAATTGCAACACAGTTTTCAATTTAGAATTATGGTTTTAGATTCTAAATCGTAACACATATGTAAATAGTGACACATCTTTTGATTTAAAAATTAGGGTTAGGGTTTGCCAAAGTTAAATCGTGACGCATATTTTTTTAGCGACACATATCATGATTTGAATTTTAAATACCTCAAATGTCGTAGTTTAAAATTTTAATTATAGCAATGCTATCATAAATAGCGACACTATCATCATTTTGGGGATGAAAAATCCAAACTTAGCCAAAAAAAATTGAATTTTGACGTCATGCACTTCGTGGGTGCAAAAGTTCATCCAACCTTTGATGTCCTGCGAGCACTATCCCATAGTTTTGTCTAGACTTGGTGATTTATCTGAGTTGTGACAAGAGCACTTGGGAGAGATCGGTCTATGGTATGTTGCTTACATGTTCATCATCTGGACACACTTGGCAATGATGATAGTCTTGTGCGAGCGATGGCATAGTGAGACCTCGTTGTTCCACCTTCCTACCGGTGAGGCGATAGTGACACTTAAGGATATATGGTAGATATTGTGTTTTCCAATACATGGTGAGTGTGTGATATATGATGTCAATGTTGGCTATGATGCATGGCATGAGGTGATGGAGCTGGAGGACATTGTTCTATTCATTTCATAGATTGACCTTGAGATGTACAAAGGTCGAGTGCCCACTTTCAGATTAATTGTTGCATCTATCATCTCAGGTTTGATTTCTCCAGATTGGTAGAGCAGAGGGTTCAGTTTGGAATGGGACCTAGGTTGGAAAAGGATGTTGTTTAGGTGGACTCAGTATGCATGAGGGCTAGTGATGATGGCCTCTCTTTATCATGATATACATGATTTCGTATACTTTGATGGCAAGGCTATTGGCATAGGAATTACTCTTCTCCATATTTGGGCTTGGGAGCACATCGTTGTGCTTCGACTGATTGTTCAAATGGTAGATGTAAAGCCAGATGATCTTATAGTCTGGAGGTGCAAGGGTGCCATCATGCTACACATACAAGGCAACTTGGGATTCCTTATTGGTGTAGGTTCATTGATGATATGACAGTCTTTAGATGGCGGACCTGGCTTTAGATGTCAACATGATACGATGATGTAAAATATCTTTTCTTTGCTCGACAGACCCAATACAATCAAGGTCAAGATCACACCATCATAGAGAGGTACCTTCCAGATAGGGTGGCAAGATAGTTTTAGAACAGGCAGGATAGGCCAGATGATGCATACACCTCCATCTTTGCTAGGTCAGTGTGAGAGACAGGAGTGTGGGGACCCACTATCCCAGCCCATGAGGTTGTTGAGGGATTTTGATGAATGTTAGCTCAACCATGGGATTATGATAAGGGGCAGGTTGATGCTCAAATGACACCTGCATATGATGCATGGTTCACACCCCCTCGCCAGTTGATAGATCCAATGGATGCACCTCCATGAGGGATACCGAGAGGGAGGGGTGTAGGCAAAGGTAGAGATCAGGGCAAAGGATAGAATGGCCAGGATGGATAGGATGGAAAGATCCTAGGAGCACAACCAGTAGATCAGTAGCCTCCTTGTCATCCATTGATATAGCAACAACATCCACAATAGCTATCACCGTCAGGGCTAGATCCTCATGATTTACAAATACAATAGTTGCAACATTAGGTACAGGTTATTGTAGGTGAGAGGCCCATTAGCAGGGTTTGGTGATCAATTTTGAGAGAGATTATGCCATATAGTAGATAATTGCCTTGATAGCTGAGAGAGACCAAGAATGGTAGCTTAGATAGACTGTCGAGATGTTTTTTTCTTAGGAGGTCAGATAGCATCAATAGCTTGAGATTATGGAAGTTGCAACTTAGGGGAAGACAGTGTCTACTAGATTATACAAATAGGTTGTGACTGAGGCAGCCTACTATAAGATGCATTACCATAGAGATGTCCCATAGGTGCTCAGATAGTCAAATTATTCTCAGAGGAGTGGGGCACACCCTAAAGTCGAGGATTAGCCAAATAGATAGGCTAGTGAGGGGAGTAGCCATGAGGGCTAAGTCATTTGTATAGACACTTTTTTTATTATTGTCTAATTATTTACATAGATATACATTCATGGGATCCTTTTTTATAGCCTCCTCGATATTGTAATTTTGATTGATATACATACACTGACTCAGATATTGTACCATGATAGTCAATTTATATATATATGAGATGATACGGATTTGATATGATGTTTACATTTATTTCATGTGTATGAATGTATGGATGCACTTTGATATGATGATATGATGCATTATGATTTTGTATGGATGCAATTCTTTTGCTGTATTTTCTTATACAGTTTTATGGTGTAATGATGTATGCATGTGGATGTATGGATAGATAATGAAAATGTTGGTGTTTATGATATGTGATGCAATGATTTAAGATGCTTAGAATAACAAATCTATATTATTTTTCACAACTTAAATGATAATGAGGATGTAGGATGTATGTTTTATGATATGCTATGATTTTGAGATGTATGCATGCTGATGATTTGTGGATGTAGGATGGATGCATTGATGATGTTTCTGCTAAATTTCATGATACCATGTTAGCATGGAGAAAAGATAGAAGAAAGAAGATGACTGACCATTGATTTTGATGATTGCCTCAAAATATCCAACAAGTCTATGATCCATCGAGACTTTATTAGAGATGGTGATGAGAAATATGATGATGATGATAATGATGATGATTTTCTCATATCTTGGGATTGGGATTTTTTGCCATTCCTTATTGTTTGATATAACACATAGACACGATGCATCAAGGTATCGATAACTAGGATGGTGTTGTATCTAGTGTAATGGACTTTGACTCTATAAATATATAGGATAGTTCTTTTTTTTTATCAGTAATAGAATTATTTTATTGAAATAAAATGAATTACAAAGTGTAACATCCAGCAAGCCTAATTAAAAACCTTTTACTTCCACACAAGACTCCTTTTAGAAATTCCCTGAACTAGCCAAGACTCCATAAATAATTGGCAACCCATATTACACGCCTAGATACAACACTAAAACTGAAAATAATCCTACATACATCATAAGAAAGCAAGCCTAAAGTCAATAAAGCAAACAAGAGACCTAATAACAGGTCAAGTTTGCAACTCATCTTGGACGTCTCTTCACTTGGGATCTAAGAACCATGGCAAAATATTCCTTCCTTTTCCACTTTGCATGCTTCCCTTTAACCGTTTGCCAACCCTCTTTGACTCTTGCAGCCGCCTTCTACTAGTCTAGTGCCCTATCAATCGAGCTCCTCATACCACCATCCAAAGCTCCATTTGTTTGAAGAATTTGACCATAAATTTGGCTAATCTGTGTTTCTTTCTCTTGTGATCTCGCTAGTCCCTTTTTCTCTCGACAATCAGGAGTAGCTGCCCAATCTTTGGGGTTCACCTCCTTATCCCCTGTGTTGAAAAAAAAATTACCACGGTTTTCAACATGTTGCTCCTCTTGGACCAAGGCATTATCCTTCTGAGGATGAAACCCCCTTCTATCTTCCTCCAACACTGCAGTCCCATCCTGGTCCAAAATCACTCTGCTATTTTCCTGAGAGTTTGTTTGATTCGTAGCCAATTTCTCCACCGTATAGTGCTGCAAACCAACATATTTCCACCATGAAGCTGATTTAGATGTTTTTTGTTTGGCACATTGAGCAGCCAAATGTCCAGTTTGAAATAAAACCCTACACCTAAAAGGTATTCCCTCATAATCCAAGGGCTTCACCCAACAACCTTTCGAAGTACTTAACCGTATCTCTTCCGGTGGTGCCTTTGAGATGTCCATTTCCACTAAAATCAGAGCATAGGTTGAGTGCAGCAGGTTTGAAGACCCTTCATCCACCATTAAAAAATTCCCCAAATAATTTCCTACAACCTTTAAACAAGAATCAAACCAAAAATGTAATGGAAAATATGGAAGTCTCACCCATACTGGAACCTTCACAAAAACTTCAGTTGTTGGATTAAAAGCCAGGTGCCATGGCTTTAATAGCAATGGGTATTTTTCTTCCCATTCCTAGTGGTAATCAGAGAGAATCTTCTTTCTATCTTGCTTCTTTTCAAAAACAACAATAAAAAAACATTTAGCCATTCGGTAAATTTGGACATACCCATCTAAAGCATTTAACCACTGTTGAGAAATCCACATATGAAAATCCATCAAGCTTGGCCTAAAACCTTTGAATATGCCAATCAAACCCAACTCAGAAAAAAAAAAAATTCATTAAAAAAGACCTCTTGTTCAAGCACAACATCTAAATCCAGTGTCATTGAACTAGATGTTGGACGTGTGCCTGAAACCCCTCCAATCCTTTCATTCAAGTTTTTTCCTGATGGCTTCAAAGACTATGAAGGCCCCATTTTATTTTTTGCAGTCTGGAGTACCTTGGAACCCATCTCCCCTCTGCTTGCATCAGAGCCACGAGCCATGGGAAGACTTCCTTGTTGGCTTCGAAGCTTTGAAATCTCTCCACCACCTGCCACCAATCCATTACATTTAGGGTTTTTTTCCCCTAAAAAATGCACATTTCGCGAGCCCCTCACGCCATTACCAACACAAACCCTCCTCCCAATTTCACTGGCGTTGCCAGCCAACTATCAAACATCCTCGCCCGACGCCTTCAACACCCTTCCATCTGGTCTCAGGCCAGGAGAAACCCTGGTCGGTGCAACTTTGCTAATCTTACTATTAGCTCCCATCAAACTTTCCTAGTAGGTCATCAAATCATCAAATATTGAATTCATACATTATTATCTAGATAGGATAGTTCTTATTTACATGTTGACATACGAAAAACTCATTGGAATGTAAGTTATAAGCTTAGAATACATTGGGTCAAAGCGTATGCAATAGTCAACAATGTACTCCAAACAACCTCCCTACACACAACTAAACAAGTATGCGCCAAGATTATTTTACAAGAGTACCCACAAGCACTGATAATGAAAGATAATGATCAATGACCCATTCCTTTCTCTCGAAATCATTTTGATAGAAATCCTTGAGTGGTCCTCGAAATGGGTCAATAAGATAAATCATATGAAAAGATCAAAGACAAATAGTCAATGTTATCTATATATCTTGCTCATTTTAATACAGCTAAAGTGATTTCTAATACTGATGTCCATCACAAGAAGGATACATCCTAGGACATGTTGATCAGATGGTTTTATGTAGGATGATGATGAGATTTATGATAATTCATTGATACAAACTTCACTAACTCACTTACCTATGATCTAAACTCTAGATTTTGACAATTAGGTTCTCACTTTACGACTTATGACACTTGCTTGCTATTTGGTTTTCCAAAGGTTGAAGGTGATGATCGATTTATTATGAATGAAGGTTTATTCCGGGTGAGAGAAAATGGGATGGGTGGTTTTGGATTTTCTAAAATATTTCAATGTTTTTGGTATTTTGAAAATGTTTTGAGGTTGTTTTTGGTCTTTTTTTGAAATTTTATGAAAATGTTTATGTTTTCAATTATTTGAGGTTGTTTAGGGTTTTCTTGAAGATATTTGAGGTTGTTTTTGGTCTTTTGAATGTTTTCTTCTTCTTTTTTGGTTCTGAGGTTTTTAATGTTTAAGGCTTTTCTAATTTTTTGCAAATGTTTAAGATTTTTTGATATTTAAATGTTGAAGGATTTTTTGAATATTTGTATGTGTTTGGGGATTTTTTTAGTTTTCCAAATGTTTAGGGATTTTCTGAGAGTTCGAACAAGAACCTAACCTAAAAGACCTATCCTAGGGGCCTTGGGGGCTAATCAAAGATAAGCCTTGCCTACGTTATACATGTAGAGACCACGTAGTTCAACTGACTCGACTTATTTAAAGATGAAGATATTAACAATTGATGTAATTCTAGTTTATTATGACAGACTCTTAAAGGATTGACCTAGGGTGTCTCAGGGGTACATCAATGATGGCCTTGCCTACGTTCAAGCTCAGAGACCTGTAGTTCGACAACAGGGACTATTTTTGGACTTTTGATGTTTTGACCTTTTTAGGGATTTTGATGAGATTTGGATGTTTTGGATTTTAGCTGTACAAAATTTTGATGTTTTTGGATTTTTGAATGATTTTTTTTGGGATTTTTGAGAGATGTAAAATGACCTTAAGATATAAAATAACTCGATATGATCCATAACGAATTGCCCCCAGTGTGATATGATAGACTATCTCGATATAGGTAGGACAAACTGACCTTTAGAATATGCCAAGTAGTACTAAGGGGGTACAAAACTTTGTAACATCAAGCTATGATAAGGACGCGAATGGGTGATGGAATAAATTAGATGAATGATGTGATGGATGGATGAGATGGAAATAACGATAGGATAAAGATCCATATATGCATGGAGGTTCTTTATTTACATAAGGCACCTATTTTCCAAGTTTTCACCAAGGTACTTCCCCAAAGTGCCACTGAAGTGGTTTTCACTAGAGGATAATTTTTTTTCTTTACTTTTTCAATCCTTTTTTTTTTTTTTAGATTTTGATCTTTTTTTAATTTTTTTTTGTATTTTTAGATTTATACCTTTCAAGACTAGG
The DNA here is from genome assembly GCA_007115665.2 of Sequoiadendron giganteum. Classification (NCBI taxonomy): domain Eukaryota; kingdom Viridiplantae; phylum Streptophyta; class Pinopsida; order Cupressales; family Cupressaceae; genus Sequoiadendron; species Sequoiadendron giganteum. Next base: position 332,335,546 of record CM021106.1, on the reverse strand, counting down.
CATAAAAATTCTTAAGATGCAAGTTGTTGGTTGGTTCTTGCAAGGGTTCACCTTCAAGCATTGATAATTTATATGCTACTGATCCATAGCTTGTTGTGATGACAAAGGGACCCATCCAGTTAGGCTCAAAATTTCCTTTACTGTCTTGATCCAGAAGATTCTTCTAATTCTATTTTAAGACAAGATCCCCTACCTGGAAAGACTGACATTTGATCTTCTTGTTATAGCTTCGTTTCAGTCAATTTTAATACACTTGCAAGTGATTGAGGGTGTCAAGATGATGTTCATCTAGGATTTCTAGCTCATTCAACTGAGATATTCTATATTCTTCATCGGTGATCAGGTTCTACAGTGATACTCGTAATGATGGGAGCTCAACCTCAATAGCCAGAATGGATTCCAATCCGTAGACCAAGGAGAAAGGGGTTGCACCTGTTGGCATGCGGATACTGGTTTGATAGGCCTAGAGAGTGGGATTTAGCTGTAGATTCCAGTCACGACCAACTTCATTGATTGTTTTCTGTAGGATGTTTAAAATAGTTTTTTTTGTAGCTTCAGCTTGGATATTACCTTGGGGATAATACGGGGTAGAGAATTGGTGTTGGATGTTAAATCTTTGGCATAGCTCTTTCACATCCTAATTTTTGAAGGGTGTTCCATTGTTTGAGATAAGGGTTTGTGGAACACCATAACGACAGATTAGGTAATTCAGGATAAAATTGGAAATTTTCTTCCCCATTATGTAGCTCATAGGAATGGCTTCAACCCACTTGGTAAAGTATTTAGTGGCTATTATGATAAACTTGTGGCCATTAGATGAGGTTGGAGTGATCTTTCCTACGAGGTCAAGTCCCCAGTGTGAAAAATGCTAGGGTGTGATCATTGGTTGCAAAAACTACAGCATGAATCAAATCTCCATGTTGTTGACATCAGACACATTTTTATACATATTGTTGAGCTTTTTCCATGGTTGGTCGGTAGTGCCCCATCCTCAATAGTTTCTTAGCTAAATTCATACTGCTAGAATGGAAACCACATATACCATTGTGAACTTTTGTTAAAGTTGTTAAGGCTTCCTCTTGGTTAAGTCATCACAATAATGTGCCTTTGATGGTTCAGCAATAAAGGGTATCACCTAGGATCACAAATTGAGATGCCTTCTTGAAAGGTTGGAGGTGATATCATATGGGAGGGTTACTCTAATTATGTGGATGAATATGGCATGATACCATGGGGATCCAGTACCAAAAATGACACATGAAAATTCAGATTCAAGGATTTTGAAAGTCGATGCGAGAAGTTATTCTACCAAGAATTTGCATTGAAGGATGTTATTTGACATGTCTAACAATGATCTGATTGTTTCCACATCGTATGCTGCTCTATTGTTCATGTGAGGGATTTGCTCAAAATTTATGTCTATGAAAAGGTCTTTTGAGGCTTTCTACCATCTTCTTGTAAGGAGTGAGATTTTCATCCTTGGTTTGATAGTCATCATTGACTTGGTTGATAACCAGCTATGAGTCCCCATAGACTTTCATTTCTTGTATCTGCCACTGAACTTCTATCCTTAGACCTATGATTAGGGCTTCATACTCAGCATTGTTGTTAGTGCACAAAAATAATAACCTATATGAATTTGGGATGAAATCACCTTGAGAGGTGATAAAGAGAATACTTGCTCCTAATCCATGTTGGGTGAATGGTCCATCAAAGTACATCTTCCACTAATTGGTTAGATTGACAAGGAACTCAGATATCAAGGGGGCCTCTGCATAGATACGTTCATGTACTAGTTGGTCTACAATCACTTTTCCTTTGATTGACTTTCACTCTACATACTCTATATCAAATTTAGTTGAGATCATCACCCATTTAGCCATTCGCCTAGTGAGAGTTGCATTAGATAATAGGAATTTCAATGGGTTAATCTTTGCAATGAGCTTTACTTGATGTGACAACATGTAATGTATGAAATTTTGTGAAGCAAAAAATACTACTAAACATGCTTTTTCAATGGTAAAATAGTTCATTTTGTAGCCCACCAAGGTCATGTTGATGTAATATATAGCTCTTTCCTTTCAGTCTTCACCATGTTATGCTAGAAGAGCACCTAGTGTTGTTTATGTTTCTAAGATATATAGGATCAATGTCTTGTTTGGTATCAGTGGCAAGAGTGTTGAAGGTGTTAATAGATAGTCCTTGATCTATTGGAAAGCTTTTCCGCACTTCTCATCCCATTTGTAAGTTATCCCTTTATGGAGAAGATGAGAGAAGGGGTATATTTTATCTAATAGTTGCGCTATGAACCTTCTGATGGACTGCAATCTTCCTTGTAACCCTCTCATTTTTTTCAATTTTTGTTGTGGTTCCATGTCAAGGATGAATTTTAATTTTTCTAGATCAATTTCTATTCCTCTTTGTGAGAGGATATAGCCAAGAATTTTCCCTGATGTAACCCCAAAGGCACACTTTTTGGTATTTAGTCTTACTTTGTATTATTAAATTATGTCAAAGATGGGTCCTAAGACTTGTATGTGCTCATTTCTTTTTCTTTTTTTTCCCAAAATATCATCTACATGATCTTCAATTGTTTTTTAGATCATTTCATGAAATATAAGGGTCATTTCTCTTTGATAGGTTGCTCTTGCATTCTTCAACCCGAATGGCATCCAGTTCTAGCAATAGGTTCCCCACGGACAAGTTAACGCAATTTTGTGTTGATCCTCCTTAGTGATCATGATTTGATTATAGCCTGAAAAACCATCCATTAGTGATAGCATTTCATGCCCAACTATTAAGTGCACGATGAGGTTGATGTTAGGAAGAGGGAAATCATTCTTTGAACACGCCTTATTTAGGCCTCTGAAATCTATGCATAGTATGATGCCCCCAGTGGGTTTTGAGACTAGTACCAGGTTTGAAACCCATTCAGGATAATCTATTGGTTGGATGAATCCAACGTTAAGAATTTTTTTGTAGCTCAAGTTTTACCAAGTGTTATTTGAGGATACATCTTTCATAATTCCCGCTTTACTGGTTTGGCTTCAGGATAAAATGTTGAGCGATGCACAAATACTTATGGATTGAGCCTTGGCATATCTGTGTATGACCATGTGAAGTTATCTCTTTTCTCTTTCAATAATGCAGCTAGGTTTTTTTGTTCTTCATCCAACAAGGATTCAACATAGAAAGTGACCTTGGATGCTTCTTTTGTTCCCACATTGATTTGAGTGGCCTTTCCTACTAGCACTATTGACTTCTTTGGATGCATTTCACTAAGGGGAAGATTGAATCCCTCATCCTTTGGCACCTCAAAGATGTTTTCACCCTCGGATACATCATTTATTTTTATTATTTTAGGATATAAAAGTGTCACAATGTGGTTTTCACTTAAAGATCTGCATGTTATTTTTATTTCTTCAATTTTGCGACTAAAGGATTCAATTATCTCCCCATAGTACGCCCCTGTGTCTAGCTCCACGTCAAAACTTGCTTTGTGATCTTCCCATGGTAAGGTGTCATAGAGTCCCATGAATTATAAGATTGCTTCATCATTTTTTAATAAATCTAGAGTCAATGGTCCTTGTTGGTCCATGTCGATGAGTTGTGGGTATACTAGGCATATTTCAGTTATTTGATTGCTTGGAGAAAAGGATGTTATGGATATCATGAAGAGGGATTTATTCTCAAATAGGTCAACAACATCAAGAGGGAAGTCATCTAAGGTTGTATCACATGGTATAGGTAACCAAGAGGAAGCCTCAGCCCATTTAGCAGAAGTACCTTTGCCAATAAGGGTGACCTTGCTAGTAGTACAACCTAAGCCAAGATTCTTTAATTGTTTCTCAGGAATGATAGGTTCTAGCAAACCATTATCATTTTATCCCAGTTTCTTGTTCTTGTTAGAGCCCCATCCCTTCATTAGTTGTAATCCTTTGTTTTCATCCTCCATGGGAAGAATAGGGACAAGTCGTTCATCTTCATAAAGCAGTTTAGAGATATCTTCCTCGTTGATATCTTCTTGGTTCAAATCCCCCCATTTGGTGAAGGTAGTAGCTGCCATCTTGATGGTTTCGGGCTCTTTTTTGCTAGATATGCATTTCCCATTGGATTTAGGAGAAAGAGGTAGCTATCCCAAGACAAAGGTATTCTTCATTAGCTTATAGTTTCCACAACCATCATCCTAGATTACTGCTTTGATGTCAGCTATACTCTACACAATGCATGTTTTTATTTTTGAGGTTGATGCAAGGGATGATGGGTCAAAAAATGAGGTAGATGGTGTAGGACCTTTGTCATTTTTGGGTATTTGGGGAATCTTATAGAACTTGGCCTCAAGATTCTTGTAGTAGTAAAAAGGTTCAGGATCTCCATGGATGGTAATTTATTTTCCCTCAAAAGGAAACTTTACACATTGATGGTAGGTCAAGGCTACGACTTTTAAGGCATGGATCCATGGTCGGCCAAGTAAGATATTGTAGGGAAGATCAAGGTCCAACACTTGGCATGTAGTTTCTGCAATGATGGGTCCCACTTGGATAGGTAGTACAATGATGCCTTGTGACACCCGCTCTTGGTCATCATATGCTCTGATGGTGGTACTCTTTTCTTTCTCAATAGCATCCTCTGAATAGCCCAAATTTTTGATCAATGAAGGGTACAAATATTCAAACCAACACCTCCATCTACTAAGACTCTTTTCGACCTTGTTCTTATGAATGAAAACCTCAAGGTGTAAAGCATGGTTATGAGATGGTTGTGATGGTAGGTCTTGTTCTGAGAAGGTGAGAAGATGATTAGCAATACTTCCTACCATAGATTTAAATTGATTTATATCCACTAGTAGAATTTGGAAACTAAATGACTATGTGACTAAAAAAATTAGTCACAACAACTAAAAATGAGTAAATTCTACTATTTTTTTGCAACAGCTATAAATGAGTAAATAAATGACTAATTTGGTCATTGACTAAAAAAATTTAGTCACACAAATACAAATTCACTTTTGAAAAGCATATTGTTAAAATTGTAAGTGCTAAAAGCAAGTGTGTTTTTGTTAGAAAGGGAAAATCAAATGATATTGAAAAATAGAAAATATCCAAAGCTTAGGTGCCAAAGTGGGAAATGGTTTCAGTTTTTTCTTCATTACACCTACGTGAGAAGGAATTTTAGGTTTTTGGAGAAAATTTTATCATGCCTGGCGTGGAATCAACAACTTTCATTTCAGATGAAGATATGTGTTTGAAGGAGTCTCCCATGGAAGCAACAAAAAAGGGGCAAGTAGCTCCTAAAAGCTAGAGGCATGTTGCAAAGTTTTGAAAGGCACGTTGCAAGGTTTTGGAGAAACTTTCATCATGCCTAGTGTGAAATCAACAACTTTCATTTCAGATGAAGATACATGTTACAATTTAAAAGAGAGAGAGTATGTCATGGTGCACAGAGATAGACTTACATTACTGCTTCATAAATATCAGGTATGAATGGTTTTACCCAAGTTTTAACCATTGTTGAGATTTTGGAAGGGTTTGCATGAGTTCGGATTTTCTAAGTTTTGTAAAAAAATATCTATAATTAGTAAAACTAATCCCACAAACATGATTTTTTATGATTTGTTATTGTGGATATAGGGTCGTTTTCTTGCTCCTCTAAATACTCACTCTCCCACAATCAACATGATTTAATGAAGGTCTATAAGGAATGATTTCAATAATCTTTGTATCAATTGAATGGAATTTCTTTTATTTACAGCTAAGCCAAGAGCTTTTTATAACCGTCAACTCTCAAATTTTATGTTAGCATGGTTTTTGGCAAGAAATTTATCAGTTAAGTCCATTCTATTAAAATATTAGCCAAGTTCATAGATTGGTAGCATTTGGTGGAGAATATGGTGCTTTGGAATGATTTGATCTAAGATAGAAAGTTGTTGTTGGGAGAATTAATATTGTTGCATCACCAGGAGATAATGAGAAGGTATTGGTGATATATTATACTCTAGTAAATATTTTTCACTGTGTCAAAAACTATTACAAATATATATCTTATCATCTATTCATTTTATTCATAAAATAATTGATACATTTTAGGAAGTCATAGCAATATGATTTGATCAAACAGAAGGATTGCATGTGCCAGTCAGAACTAGTTTAGGATAGGTAAGTAAAAAATTATAGGGTATCATCCAATTTTAGGTTTTTTTCATTCAGGGGTATTATATTGATAAATTTTTATACATGTTTTTATCTATAATGGAAGATTCTCAATCCATTCTTAAATGAATAAGCAATAAGTAAAAGTGAGAAAGCTTTTGAGATCTGGCATGTAAGGTTTCATATTGTTTAGTATTTTTGGTTTAATACTTAACTCTTGGGGCTTTCAACACTACATACATAGTATAATCACTGATTAAATCCTATTAATTTGATAGGTACAAGATTCAATATAAACAACATAAGAGATGGATAATAGAAGAGATAATAAATGTGCTGATGTGTGTTCCTATGTAATATAGCTATTCTAGAGTAACATCTTTTGACTATGTAAAATCCTATTTTTTGTGAGTGATCTTGATGCATAATTAGTGTAGATATTACATTACCAATTTACAATAGCTAATGTTAGCTTGTTCACTTTGAAACCTGGTTAATAAACTTGCAGTTTTCTCTTTTTAAAATAGTAATAGAAAATTGGAAAAGATTGTGCTAAAATGAGTTGTTTTGAGTGTTGAAACTGATTAGAGATAGTTGCACCATGCATTGAACAAAATAAGAACTAAAATATTACAAGAAAATGAGCACAAACACAAGAGACTAAGGCAATTTTCTTCTCTCGCTATTTTCCTTGGAGAGCTCAATGTGGAGAGAAACTCCAGAAGATTAAGGTAATTTTCCTTTTTTGACCACTATTTTGCATAAATTAGAAGCTTATTACCTTCTTGAGGTCATCAAGTACACCATTCTACAAAACTGAGTTATCCTAACATTGGTAATGCTTTGTGAATCGCTCACTCATTACACAATTCTCAATTAGTAGAATAATACAACATAATTTTATGTCTCACTCATTACACAACTCTCTTTATCATTGTCAATTTATTCTTGAATTTGAGCAAGGAATACATTTTTTATGGTTGATTCCATGAAATATTATGAATTTTATTTATTTTAGTTTGTATGCAAAGAAATTGTTTCCAAGACTCATTAATCCAGTATCTCACCATGATTCTCACTTAATATTGAATCCAATTTGAAGTTGTGCATGGAATTCATGATCTGCTCAAATTAAGTTATTTGTAACACATGTTTTTCTACCAATTGTTAAATGAACTTTAACTTCTTTGTTGCCTTTTGATTCTAGTGCAAAAATGTGGAATTTCATTCTCTACTTTCTCTACTTAGAAAGATCACCTTTTTCCATGAATTATTTAATTTTGTTGGCAAGCAATTCTTATTCCACTCACAAAGTTCTTTTCCATCAAGTTATAGGTAAGAGATCGGGTGGAATTTCTATTTCTACTCACAAGAATCTTGTTTCTTGCCCATATGATACCAAATTTGGGTATAGAAATAAATTTTTTTAATTCTTCAAGGGTCATTTTTGGTTGTACAAACTGTAGCTACAAATTTTTCTTCTTCTCATGTAATACTTTATCTAGGTAGGTATATGAAATTTTCAAATAATCCTAATAGGAATCCTTTTTAAGGTGTTACCATTTAGTGAATACAAAATTTCTTGGGTTATGTATGTAATCAATAACTCAAATACTTCAAGAAATCCATTTTGGGAATAGGAAATAACAACTTCTAAAATAGCTTAGAATGTATTGACAATCATCTTACAAGCTATTGAATTATATAATAATATGGGTCTATCACTCTATACCAAAGTAATTAGAAACAACCTTGTAAAGCCTCAGCCTGCTATACTTCCAATATCTAGTGACTTAGTGGGACCCATGGATCTAGCACATAGACCTGTTGCTTTTGAATCTTCTAATGCCATGGATTTTATTAAGGAGGATTACCTCTTTAATTAATCATTTTTTTTGTTTAATGTGTTGGTCTTCTTGGTATACCTTAATGGGTCCTTTGAAACTATTATTTAACATTCCATCGGGTGCCTTGTATAGACCCATGATAATACTCCTTTTTATCCTTATAGTTAGGTTTTGAAATGTGATCACCTTGCATCAAAATGTAGTGTTTTATGTTTTTTCTCAATAAAAATAAAATTAAGTCACTTGTAATCAAAGTTATATGGGTGTGTGTCAAACTACAGATGCACAGGGAACCCATCCACAAATTTCTCCCAAGGCACCCCCAATCGCATATCTGATGCATATATGATTCACCTAAAATTGAGGTTCATTTTGCATGTGTGAAGTGCACTTAACCCTCACAATGTATGTGTATATCATAAAGATAGTTTCACTCATGGTCTAAAAGGTATAAATAAGTATATAGAAAAGTTTTTAAGCCCAAACAAAGTCATAGTATAGCTTGCATGTAGTTAATTTTTTGTGTATAATATAATGTTTAAAGTTTAGAAGTATATAAATATACTCTCTTAATCATGGTAAAAATGTTTGACAAAGCCATGTTCTTCATTGCATGTGGCCTTAACTTTCAAGATACAATATAATAATATGCATCTTGAGAGTTCTAAAGTTGATATTTCTATACTCTCAATCATGATAACATGTTTTGATGTTTATTATATGGGTTTCTTGTGTTTAAAATTTTCATTATTTTTGCTTTGTTTTCACTTTTCCAATAGGCATACCAAATTCTATTCATTTCTTCCTCTAAACAAATAACATGAAAATCACAAGAAAGCTTGAACAAAAATTTTAGTAGCAAGTAAGCATATTATAACCTTGTCTTAATTATGACAATAATGTAACCATTCAATTTGACTATCTTGATACGTTATTTTGATAGACATGATGGGTATTTAAATTGTAATCTAATCAAACTCACACTATGGACATGTAATGAGGTGAAAAATTTGAATGTTTTGTTAACCTATAGCACATTATCCTATGGTATGGCAGAGGATACTAGTGGTTTGGTGACTTAAGTTGAGAGTGTTCCCTTACTGAATGGTTGTGCTTATGCCAAAGGTGGACACTTACTAGGGTCTATAACATAGAGAAATTAGTATTATTGTATTAATTTCAATTATAATCTCTAGTTGTAACATACACTGAACTCATATGTTGCAAATGCCAATAGGGTAAGTGCTCAGAGTTTTACTTAAGAATGAATGGGTTTTAAAATCCCAATGTCGATAGTTTATAGAACTTTGGCATGCCTGTTGTAAGGATCAATGTTAATTGATTTTGCAATGGTTATGGTAAATAGAGATTACTCTAAATTGTATTAAGGGTGGTGTATGCTCTATACAATTTAGATCCCTTCATAGTTAGTTTCTTTCTTAGATCTTGTTCTAGGAGAAACAAAGAGCTTTCATTTAACCACAAAATTTTCTTCCTTACATTTTAGCATAGAAGGAACAAGTTTTGTCAAACCATACACTTTTGGTTTTATTAAGTTTTGGGGGAAGACAGGTCACTCCTAAGGTAAGATGATGTACATGATATTATTGGCAACCTCTTCTTTTCCATCAAAATTCCTTTGCTATGAAGATATAGAATGCCAAATAACAGAGAAACCATAACGTGTTTGAACTATGGCAGATAGTATAGATACATTTTCTTCACCAAAAAATAAATGTATATGTCCATTATCTAATTCAATTATACTTGATGAATTTTCAAAGCTCTATGCTGAAGAAGCCTAGGAATTTGTGTTGTTCAATCTTCCTCTTGTAGGTTTCTTTCCTACCTTGCTAAATTTTGCTCCCAGTAGGATTCCAAAAGACAGTTTGAACTACTCAATTGTGTGTGTGGTTAAGCATATTTGCATGTATGACAAATGAAAGGGTAGTGATTATAAATTGTCAATTTAAGTACAGATTATATGAGTTGGTTTTTTTTTTATCAAGAGAATGGAGAAGGAATATGAGGTCATTTGTCTATAACCTTCTATGATTAAAAATTAAAATTGATAAAAATTTAAGTCCTCTAGAACTCTATAATCTGTATTTTTCTTTAACAAATTTGACTCTAAGAGACTTGTGATTTTTTACATGGACGAAATATTAGGATTATACCTTTGATTAGGTGTAATCCCTTGGTTAGCAAGATTGAATTTGAAGACTAATGCACATCACTATTGGAGAATTTCTTGCAAGTGATCTGTGAACTTAGGCATCATAAGAAGCAGCATGAATCTCAACCCTTTTACATGACAAAATGATTTATTTAATTATTGGTAGAATCTCTATATTACAGATTGTGGTCTACATCTACCCTTCCATTAATACTAAGCCATCATCCTTAGTTATTAATCTTGGTACGATGATAGAAGCAATGGTAGCCAATTTGAAGAGTCTAGGTGTATGGAAGGTGAAATGACCCTCTCTGTAGTTGCTCCAACTATCAACTTGTATACTATGATTTCCAATTTGCATATGTATCCTTAATGTGTATCTCATTTAGATTCCTTATTCTTTTATTTGTGCAACAATAACTTCAAAAGCAAAATATTATCTTGAAGATTATCATTTAATCTTACGAATTTATGTTAGCATAGTAGATTATCGTTTTTCAAGGTGCATAACAATGCCAAGCCAAGAAGACAGTCAATATCAAGATTACGGTCATAAATAGGTATGAAAGGGTAAAAGCCTCATAGTTTTATTTTGATATATGATAATGATATTATACTGTATTGTCACAAATTCCCTATCAAGGACAAATACAAGTATCAGTGTACAATCGTGGGTGCATCATCTCAAGAAGGCCGTGAGCTATATGAAAGTTTCAAGGGGGAAAGTAAATGAAAAGACAAGTTTTTAAAGGTAATAGTGGCTCTAAGAAATGGAGTGCCAATGTTCATATAGTACTACTTCTATTTATGGTGATTTATTTACAATGATTTTCTTTAGTTTGTCTTTTAATAGAATATAAGTTGGTTGAGATTTTAGTAGCTTGAGTTGGATTTTTGGGCAATGTTGGATGTGCTCTTTCTTGTATTTTATTTTTAGAAATGGGATGTAGAATGAAGGGTATCTATGGTAGAGAATTTATATATTGTTAGATATCCTCTATTTTCAATGGTTTATTTTGGTGTCTCTCAAAACGATTTGGTGTAAAGATATTTCAGATGAATTTTTGAACTTGTTAAAAGAATGTTGTTCCTTGAAGTTCATTTACATAAATTATTTAGAATCCAGTGTAATTTTGGAACTTATTTCAAGGAAAAAACTTATTTTTATATGGATTCTCCATTTAAAATTATATACTTTGGTTTATCTTCAAGTTAATAGGACTTTATATAATAGGGTTTATGTTTTTTCTTTGTGTTTTACTATTCTCTTCAATATATATTTCTATTTATATGTGATACTATTGGAGAAAATATTTTATGTATGGGGTTTTTTTTTATGTATTCTAGTTAGTGCATAGGGTCCCAAAAGCAACTATAGAATTTTTTAGGAAAGAAATCAATGAGGGAAATAAAGCATATAGTGCTCTTAGAGATGTAGTTGAACTCATTATTAAACAAAAATGTAACATGCCAACAAAATCCATTAATTATATTATGTTAGTGAGAAATCATTGCTCAAACAGAGACTGGGATTTTCAAGGTCAAGCACACAAATTACTGGACAATTCTTTGTTGGAGTTATACTTTGTAAAAAAAATTGAAAACCAAAATACTTCAATAGATAACTAAAAATAATAATATATTTAGTTCTAGCAATGTTTAATATTTTTGCACTTTCAGACTAAGTCTTCTCATGTATTGTTTTATTCTCATTCATTCATATAAAGTTTCAGTAAATTGTTTTGACAATCTTGTTATTGCAGAAATGGGGAAGGTTGGATAAGTATATTGAGCTACTGAAACAAAGGCTCATCAGTTTCATTGTTGACAAATAAACATACATGAAAATGTGGAAGCATAGAAAAGGCAAGTGAACGGTTTCAAAAAATGCCTCAAAGAAATGCGATATCATGGATACCCAATATTTCATGTTGGGAACAACTTCTACCCAAACATTGGCAATGACTATGAATTTAATAACCACTATTGAAACTTCATTCCTGTAATCAACACATGATTGAGGGTGACACTGACAATGAGTACATGGAGAATTGTAGTAAATAGGTGCATGATCAACAAAGACTTTAGTATGCGGAAAATTTTGGAGACTTTTTAATCAATGTTTAAATGAAAACTACCACACATGTTGGCATGACATACATCAATTGATAATTATGAATATCAATCATAAACTAATCAAATTGAAACCTTATGCTTGTACACTGATAGAAACCTATGTTGTGATTGGTATATTAATTGCAATGGTTGGTAGAGATTTGATTGGAAATAGCAGGAATAATTGGATTAGCAGGTAGACTATAGTACACATGGTCCTTGGTAGGGACTAAACACCACAATTTTTTGTCAAATTGATTGAGAATTAAAGCAACCATATAAACTTACCTTGAAACATTGTAGGGGACAAATAAAATAACAACCTCTCACAAAAAACTCACCTGCAAGCACTTCAATTCATGCCTGCGGTGATGTAGGGCTTTCTCGCATCACCGTAGGCATGACTTGAAGTGGTTGTGGGAGAGTGGGTGATACCTTTGAGTCTCCAGTAGCATTCCAGTGAACCCATGCATGGTGCTCTTCTCTCGATCTTTCTCCCCACTATCATAATATAATGGATAATAGATGGGTTGGGGCCACATCCCCATCTATTCTAGTTTATTACAATTGATTACATGCACATGGATTGATCATTCGAGTATCATTCATGTTGGACATTTCTATGGTTCAGTCTGATCAATCAGTTGGATAGTGGATTGGGGTCGGTTGTCATCATCTTTGCTCATACATGCAAGACCTCCTCTTGCAATAATAATCATGAATTATCTTCTCTATATAGGTAAGGGATGGCAACCATTTGGCCAATGAGTGAGCCGCATTCAATACCCACTCTCCCACAAGCACTTTAAGCCATGCTTACGGTGATGCAGGAAAGCCTCGCATCACCACGAGCATGACTTGAATTGCTTGCAGGAGAGCCGAATCACATTTATTTGAGGAATTTTTTGAAATAGTTTCTCATATTGTTTCATTTAGCATCACCAATATTCTCCACAAGAACATTGTCCTCATTTAAAATGATGGAAATGGTTCACATCTCTCAAAACAATTTCTCTTGCAACAATCTTGGAGATGAATTTAGATGTAGTATCAGAACATACTCAAAGGTTCTTAACAAATCTTTTATACACCTAAAATTGGTCTAGAGAATCTAATTAATCAAATTTGACTTATTTGATTAATTATCCTAAATTCCTCTACTGTTGAATAAATATAAATATTTATTTATATAGTTCATGTTTAAATTATTATTTAAATTATTTTTCTGCTATTATTTCATCTTAATTAAATAAATAAATAAAATACTTTGTCTTATTTAATTATCAAATTCCTATATTTATCCTATCTTAATCACATCATTCAATCAAAATTAATTAACAAAGGTTAAATACTTTGTTTTTTAAATATCATATTCCTTCTATTTAATTTAATAAACAACTCCTATAGTTTGCTTTATTAAATTTTTCATTCACCTTTTTCCTAATTTAAATAAAAGCATAAAGCAAATTCCTTTATTTACTCACCTACCAAATTAGACATTATATGTCTAAATTATGTCAAAATAAATGCAATTGGCATTCATGGGAAAGCTTGCAAGCAATCCTCTCAATCTTCTTCCTATGATCCTTCCTATCCTCTTGCTTGGTGTTTTCATGGGGAGGAACCATTCCCAAAATCTTCTCAATCTTCTCAATCTCTCACCATTCAATCCTCTAGATTGAATCCAAGCCTCTACTTTTCTGCCCATGTGCAAATTTTATGTCGTAAATCTATAAATACAGTGTTTCTCCACAAGAAATGGATCCCATCTTTGTGCAATCTTACCCTACAAGAAATAGCAATCAAGCAATCAAGAATCACAACAATAGCAATAGCATTGTAGTATCATAAGCATTTTAGAATTCATAATCATGGCTGCATAGTAGTTTTATGATAGCTTCATCATCATAGTTTCATGTCAAAATAGATTACAATAGTTTCCTTTTATCAAATAGATATCATCAAATCATTACATCATTGCATTTAGCATCACTCCATTCTCTAGATTGGAATTTTAACAGTCACAAGTGCTTACCAAATTGGAGAGCTCTCTGTGATTTAATAAATATTTGGAGACAGGAAACAATGAGATGCTTTCAGAAGATTCTTACTTTAAACTAGTTTATTTGTTGAATATTTGATATAATGTTTCATCAAGAAGTGTTATTTTACTATTTACTTATTCACACTTACAAATTGGTGCCCACCATGGGGCCGAACCCCATATTTTCATAATTTTTCTTTGAAAAGTGTCTTATAGGATTCTGGCGTGTTTCTTTTTGTGCGAGCGAGAACTTTTTTGGTGCTTCCGACGAAAACTATAGCGCTTCTGAGGCAAACTTCAGTGATTTCAAACTCTATTTCAGTTCTTCAACATAAACTATAGCGCTTCTGAAGAATTTTTTAGCGCTTCTAAAGGGGAAACTATAGTGCTTCCATGGCCTGTTTTGGCGCATCGACCATATGTTCAGGACACAATTGGTCTTTGTTCTCAAAATTTCTATAGCGCTTCGGGAAAATTTTATGGCGCTTCTAACAAATGTTGTAGCACTTGTAATAAATTTTATAGCGCTTCTGATCTAAACTATAGCGCTTTTAATTTTTGTTTCAGCGCTTCTATATTTTTCTTTTTTTTCTAGATCCAACACGAACGCGGCCAGAATGTTATGCTTTCTGGACTAAAAAGAATCACTCCTAGGGTAGACACTTAATTTAAATATACCAATCCTAGGATAGTCATCATATTTTGTTGCATTATTTAAATGAAGTAGCCTGATTTTGTGAAGCAACATCTTTACTTAGATTAGTACATTGTCTTTTTGGCTTAAAATAAATCATTATTTGTTGTGCTTGTGTGGTGAATAGTCTTATGCTCTCCCCTTAACTGGGTGATCAAAGTGTCAAACTCACCCTTTCCTTTTCATGCAATTTTATGCTTTTATTAAACCCTTAGAAGGCATGTCGTAGTGGGAAAAAGTAATCACCCTACAAGAATGACCTAAGTGGGAATGCCTAAAGCCAAGCATTCCAAACCACTCTAAACAAATGTGAGTTGCTGATGAAAGTCCAACTCGACAGTAGTGTGCAAGATAACCAAGCCTAAAAAAAAATTTCTAAAGATTCGGAGGTCTCTTGAAGGATTTTATCATTTGTCGCACTGCACA
The DNA here is from genome assembly GCA_007115665.2 of Sequoiadendron giganteum. Classification (NCBI taxonomy): domain Eukaryota; kingdom Viridiplantae; phylum Streptophyta; class Pinopsida; order Cupressales; family Cupressaceae; genus Sequoiadendron; species Sequoiadendron giganteum. The sequence goes on along the minus strand of CM021106.1, from coordinate 332,320,095 downwards.
GAAACCCTATTTAAGAACCATAGTGTAGTATCCAACTGAGTCAATAACCAAACATTGTAATACTCGTAGTGCAAGGGGAGGGAAGAATCTGCCCCCAAGACACTCACCATATAATTGCCAAGGACCATTTGCTCAAGGGACGAGAAATCCAACTTTGAGTACGCACCTGGAAAAGATAAAAACACGGGCACCCTCTAGGGGGTGACATGGTTGTGTGAGTCAATGCAATTTTAAGATGTGGGTTGTTGAGTATAACAATGACCTTTTTGACTTTAAGAGTGAGTTTGTTTGAAGTGTATCTTTGTTAAAACAAACCAGTGGAAATCAATAAGGACCATTTGTGGTTCCTGAACATACACTATCTGTTTAGATTCTAGGATTAAAAAACAACTGTTCTACAATTGCTTGTCATGTTGTCAAATCATTTAATTCAGGTAAAGACCATCCAAAAAAAACACCAAAAAGAGTCAAACAAAACCACCTAGTAATATTCATGATTAGAGATTGGAAATCCAAAAAATTTGTCAAGAAATCCCTCAAAGTCAAGAAACCAAAGAAACCACTTAGTTACAAAAATATTTTGAAAAGATGTTTTTTGTATCAGAGTAGGAAAATCTTGCTTCATCGTAGAAATTTCATACATAGGTATCATCATTTTGCTAGGGGTTATATTGGTGATTACGCCTCGAAGCCTCTTTATTCACAAGCCTATTTTCAAAGAAGAGCTCTTACGCAATATCATAATCATAGTCAACCCATACGTCAGTCCTCCATCCTGCAGCCAATGATAGAATACTCCACCAAGCCCGACCAATTTTTGCAATAAAGAAACTCAAAATATGTAGGCTTATCATCCAACATCAGAAAATTACTAGTGGAGATATCTTGTCAAAGTCAAAATTCCTGAAAAACAATCTCTTCACAAGTAGAAAAATTGTACAAAATCATTGAAACCCAAAGTAGCGCTTCCACATTCTGTCTTAGCACTTCTAAGATCTGTTTTTGTAACACCCCTCCATTTTTCTTTCTGGACTGGATAGTGTGTCCTTGTTTTGCTTTAATTTATGTTCTGGATATTCAGATATTTTATCTTGTGTGTGTATTTGATTGCCATTTACTGAACAATAGATTATGTGATGTGATTTGATTTATCTGATGATTTGTTTTACAAGCTTTGATGGTGTAATGATGTTAGTGATATAACATGTTAGTGCATATGAGAATATTTGATGTATTGTGGAAGTGTCAGTATTAATGAGTGTATTGGTGAAGGGGACGGGTTCGCATCACTCGCTTGTGAGTGCCCTGCGATTCCATGATTTCCTCTTCACGGTGTGTATTTTATGTTGTTTATATTATATGATGTTGGATACTATGTTTTCAGGATTGCAGGTACATGACATCGACTCCACCTAGTTTCACAAGTTTGAGCATGTTGATCCAACGGTTAATTTGAATGGGAGATAGTAGCTAGGTAACTTGTGTCAAGTCTACACCCTAGCCATAGTGTGTCGTCAGTCAGGTTTATGTCGAGTTGTTGATTGCTTTGCTTTAATGTTATTTAAATTTTGAAAGGATTCTTGTTTTGGAAATAGATAGTTTGAATAATTGCATTAAATCATGGTGATGGTTATTTAATTAAAATTATGCAGTTGTGGATAGAAGTTTATATTTAAATTAATTAATTATATTTGATTTATTTAATTAATTATATTTGATTTATTTAATTAATTAAATTTGATTTATTTAATTAATTAAATTTAATCCACGGGGTTGAATTTAGTTATTAAGTAATTAAATTAATTAATTAAATGTGTGATTGAGAAAATTAAAAGAAATAAAAGAATTTAAATTCATTATGGAATTTTATTTCATTTAGTGGGAATTTAATTATTTTAGGATTTTATTTCAATTAAGTTGGAATTAAATTAGAATTTGAAATTGAATTTTAAAAGCAAAGTTAGTTTTTGAAATGTGAGAGTTAATTAATATTTAGATATTTTAGAATTTATATATATTGCATGCAAAATCAGATTTGGTTGTTGAAGATATTTTCAATTAGGCCAGCATGTGTGAGTTTAATTCATTAATTAAGAGTTGGTTGCAAAATTCAATCTGGTAGAGAATTTTGGAGAGGAAAAGCTTCTTCTAGTGTGAGAAGATATTTTGGGAAAAATTACACAGATAAGGGATTTGGAGAAATTCTTGGTTGTAGATTTACATTGGAGTTATTCTAGAAATCTTTGTTGTGTCTGTGGATTGCTTTCTTGGTTGGAATCATTGAATTGTTGGATAGAAGTTGTAAAAGCTTTGGAGGAAGCTTTGCATCAAATTTTCATTACCTGTAGCTTCTTGAATCAAGTATTCTTTTGTGGTTATTTTATTGATCTTTATTTACATTTAAAAGTGTAGAGATTAAATAATTGGTTGTTGAATCTGTTTTAGAAAAGGAATTTGTGATTAGAAGAAATAAAATAAATAAATAAATTTAAAGCTTTTGTTGTTGAAACCTCTGTAGAATTTGATTTATTTGAGGAAATGGATTGTTTTGTTATTTAAATCGAACCTAGAGGTTAAACAAAACATTTAGATTGTTTAAAGAATTTAAACCTCTGTAGAAAAAAAAAATCAAATCAATCTTGAAAAACTTCTGTAAAATTTTCGGTGGTGAAATCTTGAGGATTTGAAAAACTTCTAGTTTTAATTTAGATCCATTTAATTTTATTGTTCTTGAATTCAAGAAAAAAGGGTTTAAAAGAATTAATTTTTAAAGCCTTTGTGAAATTTGGATTTTCTGAAAAAGTTTTACAATTTCACCTGTAGGTGAATATTTTCACAAAATTTCCTCAATTTATCTATTGCTGAAATTTGTTTTTTTTTATATATATATATATATATATATAATACATATATTCATATTCTATTTTGATAAAAATATTGGTTTAAATCTTGAATCGTCATCCGTACAGCGAGCAAAATTCCAAACAGTGTAAAGGGATTTCTTTTTAAAAATCGCATATGTTAAAGCGAACTTGGTTCGCTATTTTCGCGGATACTATATTCGCAATGCTTGGCTAGATGCGGGTATGGGGGTTGAGGAGGAGCTTCCTCCCCACAGCCGCCCCCATATGGGAGCGTTGTGTGGAGGGAGAACCTCCACACCTCCCCTCACTGCCCTCATGGGAGCTTGGGGAGCGACGAATGTACAGTCGCACCCGCCACTCTCCCTTCCCTTTTGATGTTAATTGAAACCCTTTACTGTGTAAGGGTGCGGCCTGAGGATAATTTCTGATTCGGAGTTTGTTTTAATTTGGGGTTTTTGCAGGTATAGTTTATACACACATATATATTATATAATATGTGTTGTATATTTTGTATTTATCTTATGTAAATTTATATCTGGTAATTAGTTTGTATGTGGTAAATAATGGTGGATGTATTTAAAGTATATATATACAATTAAAGTTAATAATATATATATTTAATGTAAATACATAATACGGAACATATATGTATATTTTTGGGGGTAAATTTAATATTGTATTTTGATTTCCAACTTTGCATGCAATGAAAGATATAAGAAGGAATATATAATTGATAAATTGAACATATTAGTTTATGGGAATGAAATATTTGTTTTGTTAATGTAATTGTAGAAAATATTGAGATGTATATATTACATGCAATATATATATACATTAGAATGTATATTTAATGATTTGAGTAATTGGATGCATGCAATAAAAGTTTGAAAAGGGTAAACTATTAAATGAAATGGGCATTGTGTGTAGTTGAGAAAACTAGAAGAAATATAGAATTTGGTTGGGAAATTGAAAGTAAACATTGAATTTAAGTTAAATTATTTAAATTAGTATTTCTTATGTTGTAAATTAAATGCACTTGTTTAGTTATCTCAATTATCTTGAAAGGGCAAAAGTTTTATATTATTGTGAAAGGGGATTTTAAAAGATAAGATTAGAATGCATGGTAAATTATATAAGGAAAAATATATTTTATTATACATTGAATAAATTGCATGTTTTGAAAGGAAAATTGAATGTGGTATAGGTTTTGGTTAGAAAATTGGAAAGATTTACTTGTATAGATTTTTGTTGTTTTAAAAGTGAATTAAGTTGTTATATAGATGAGGCAATAAATTATTTTAATTTATTTAATCTCTATTAGAGCAATTTAATTATTGTGAATGAAATTATGAATGAGTTATGGATTTAGTATATCCAAAAATAGTAATTTCCTTGTGATTGTCTTAAAATATTTTATTTTCTCTATATATCATTAAGGGAAGTGAGTTTAAATTGTTCAAAATTCCTTATAATTAAAGAGGAAATATGGTTTATGATTATTTCAAATGATCTAGTTATTGCGCCTTTGACTTTCAACGTTGCCTATTTGATGAGTATGGATTTAAGAAATCCAAATATTAGATTTGATTAATGACTTGAATGCTTTTGTAGCTATGTCGTCAAGTTGTATTTTGGGATACGGGATTATGTGTTAGTCCAATTTGTAAGTCTTTTAGAGAATCTTAGAGGATCTAAGAGGGTTGTCGATTTCCTTATGTCAACCAGTTGTTTTTCCCTTGGGTTGTGCATGGTGTCTTTTCAGTATTTACTCGGTTTCCACGAACGGGGATGTTTTGTACCTCCTGTGAAAGGAGTGGACTATGTGTTTTGGTTGCCTCCAATATGTTTGGAGTGAGTCTTATTATTTATTTCCTCCTACAGATGGAGTGATTTTGATACCTAGATTTTATGCATTTGTAATTCCCTTGGTGATTAGATTGTTTGTGTGTTGTCAAATAGAAGAGTGGCTTCCATTAGGGGCCAGAGCCTTGAAGAGGTAAGATTTGGGTAACCATTGGAGGTGATTTTAATCAAGTGATAACTAAATGGAAATGAATATTTGGGGAGTACTACACACTAAAAAGATAAGTTCTAGCTTCACTCATAGTCAAGTGCTAGTTAAGGCTTGGAGTGAGTGGGAAGGCCTGAAATGGCATAGTCATCTATCTTGTCAGTACGAGAGGTAGTTGATTCCGCACTAGTAAGTATGAGGTTCGAGGGTCGGTAGAGCTCACCAGGATCTCTGGAGCCTATGAAGATCCATTGAGGGTAACTTATTATGAGCTGTACGATGACACTTTGTCTAGGACAACATTTGGTATTTATGTTATGTGTATGGTTCTTTGAACATACTTGTTATATTTTATGTCTAGAAGCAGTGTGATCTATGTTAGTGATGTGAGATTTGTACTTGAGTTGTACTTGTGTTGTACTTGTGTCAATATGAGTTTGCCTATGGTTAGAGGTTGTAGATCTTTGTCCATGTTACTTTGTTACTATCTCCTAGCATGGGGGGTGGGCCTTCGGGTACCACTTGGTTGGGTGGAACATGCACCATACATCGTTGGGTCCCCATCTATCTTCATTACTTGGTGGTGAGACATCCAGTTGGACAACTCGCGGTTCTTGTGTTATTCTTGCATTGTAGTATTTCAGATTGTATAAGTTATTTTATCCCTCTTTGTTTATGAGGTGGAATTCTATAATTGTAACACTTATGTATTATTGCCTCATTCTGGGAATGAGTGATGTAACTATTAGATTAAGTTAATGATTATGAATTGTATCTTGGATGGTTATCTTATTATGTTATGTGGTATCCTTATGTTGTATAATGCCTATTTCATAAAGTATTAAATGTTATGGTTTTATTTTGTTGTATGTGTGGGTTTAAGTAATCCCAACCTTGGAGCCTTAGAGGTTGTTGTTAATTAGTAAGAAAATGTGTATGTTAATTGCACTTTAAAAAAATTTGGTTCGCTTAAGTTGTTAATTACAACTTCCTTTAGGGTTACGTGGTAGGGCATTATAGTTTTAGCGCTTCTGAGGTTTGTTTTAGCACTTCTAAATCCAAAGTAGAGCTTACACCCTATGTTTCAATGCTTCTAAACTCTGTTTTAACACTTCAAAAAAATATCAGAGTGCATCCATACTATGTTTTAGCGCTTCTACAAAATAGCGCTCCTGTACTCTGTTTTAGTGCTTCTGCACTCTTATTTAACACTTCCAAAAAAAAAAAAATAAAGAGCTTCCAAACATATCAGTCAGATTGGTTCAGATTTTTCTCAACCAGAAGTATCTTTTCAATACAGACATTGTCTAGAAACCAGAAATAGATAGGTTCCTACAAGTTAACATTCTTTTCAACTAGAACTCAGATCTTGCAATAAATTTTCAAAGCAAATCAAACCAAAATCTTGGTTATTTAGCTAAGTTTCTTCATCGGGATATTATCATCCTACTATCACGAACCGAGGCATAGTAATCAGATTTTTAACCTAGTCTCATCAATAAGACATATCATCCTATTTGACTTTGTTCAAATTCATTTGACGCTTATCAGACATAGAAGATCAAAGTTTGGTAGGAAAAACAAACACTTGTATGCCAATATTCACAAGGTTACAAAGCATACTCTTAGAAAAAGAACTTGAAACATCAAACATCATGGCAAAAGAAAATCCTTGGAATAACTTACATCAAAATGACCAAAATGAAATAATGGTAGAAGACATAAAAACAGCCCAACAGGATCCAAAATTCCATAAATTTATGGAAAATATTTTAGAGCAAGACATGGAAAAATATCTCTTAATGCTAGTTGAATTAGGTGCCAAACTTCCAAAATATTTCGATGTCAATCGATTAAAGGAAACACCTATAGAAAATGAAACTGAAACACCACAACATACGCCAAACACAGATCAAGTTGTGGCCCTAACACAACAAATGTAAAACTTGCGACAATAATTTCAAGATATGCAAAAGGGAAACATGAAAAGGTATGCATTACAGGACATTTGTCCTTATCCTTTTGACCCAACTGTGGATATGATACCATTCCCTAGACACTACGAATTCCCAAAATATGACAAATATAATGATAAGACAAACCCAAATGACCATGTAAGGGAATTCAGAACCGTGAGCGTAGAGTTTGTACAAGAAGAAACTTACCTAATGAGGTTATTCCCAAGAAGCTTAGGAGGTCAGTGTATGGAGTGGTTTTCCAAACTACAACCAGGAATACAAACTTTTGAAGAGCTCGTCAATAGGTTCATGTCACAATATTCCTTTAACATCCAACATGACATCATGATAAAGGACCTCTATAACATGAAGCAAAACAAAGGTGAGACATTCCTGTCCTTTTTACAGTGATGGCAAAGACTATTTGCTAGGTATCCTCGCTCCATACTTGAGGAAGAAAAAATGGAGTTATTCATTGATAACTTGATTGATGAAATGAGCTATAGGCTTGAATTACAGTGTCCTCCAACATTCAAAAAAGTGATTGAAAATGGCCTTAAAATCGAAGAAGCCTTAGTCAAATGAGGGGTGATCAAACACTACAATGAAAAATCAAACAACACCAACTCCTCAAATCAATATACCAACAATGAAAAACCAAATTCTGGAAAAAGAATAGAAATGTCAAGATCAACGAAACTACAAATGACTTACAAAATGCAAAGCCAATTTTTAACTTGACAGCCTCTACAGCAAAGACAAACCAAAACAGTGACCAAAACATCAAGTCAAATATCAATCTAAACAATAATCTAAACAATGGAGAATCAAAACCACAAACATATCAAAAATCATCAAACCGGCGTCGATTCACACTATTAGGCCAAACACTGGAATCGTCAATGAGGGAACTTGTTGCAAGTGGTATTATCACTACACGAGAAGCACGATTTTGGGATCCAAAAGTCAAACCACCATGGTGGAATGGCATAGATTATTGTAACTTCCATAACAATAAGGGACACAAGACAAATGATTGCATGGAATTGAAACATATAGTCCAAGATCTGATTGACAACAAAAAGGTATATGCAAAGGGACATCAAAACAACAATGATCATGCATCCTTTAAAGACTCTTTACCAAATTATGATAAGGGAGATTCATCTTCTACAAACAATAAAGGAAAAAATGTCAATCACATTTATGATAGCATGATCTTTTGTTTTTTCGGAGTAGAAAGTGATGTTGCCACCAGTAATCACATTGAAAACAACAAAACCAGTGACATTATCCCCCTAGATCTAATCCCGAGCATACAAATATCCGACAATCAGATAAATGTTTTAAAAATTAGAGAAAGACAAGACTATCAACTGGTTAATGTAATGACAAGGAGGAAATCCAAGGTAATTTTGAAGGGAGTTGCACCTAAAAACACCACTCCACATCCAATTCAATACAACATTGTCGACCAACTTCAAAAAATACCAGCACAAATATCAATACTTGAATTCCTTAAACTATCACCATCCCATAAGGATATTTTAGAACAAGCACTTGTTGCCAGCACAGTACCCAACAACATATATGTTTGTCAATTCCAAGCTATGGTGGGACATTTTACCACACCACATTGTCTATCATTCTCTGAACAGGATGATGCGTCATTTAATCATCCACATAACACCACCCTCCATATTGAAGTTTTGATCCACAAACATTGTGTTAAAAGAGTCCTAATGCATGGGGGAGTCAGTTTAAATATTTGTACTTTAAAGTTAATCCATGCACTAGAGTATTCAGATAATGCTATTGATGCCCAAAGAAAAATGATAGTAAAGGCTTATGATGAAGAAGAGAGATCTTCTAAAGGATTAATTGTGTTGCCCATTCAAGTGGGACCAATGGTGAAAAATATAGTGTTCCAGGTACTATAAAAAGAGTTAACCTATAATATACTCTTAGGACATCCATGGATTCATAAAATACAGGAAGTACCTTCAACCTATCACCAATGTTTGAAATTTCTAGTTAATGGACAAGAGGTGACTATATCAGTAGATTATAACAATCCTCAACATTGTAACACACTCAGAACTTCTCAAGGAACCTTTGTGCCTCACAATAGGTAAGCATGCATTTCAAATTCATCAGATGGTGAAAAACATCCAAACTTTACATCCAAGTGGGTTGAGAAAAGGGATAAATCAAGAGATACAAGTGTTGTTAAATCTACATTAACAGACAATAAGGATCCTCTAAATTCTCTATCACATAAATTCCAAGAAAAGTTCTAGCTAACAAATAAAGGCATGGGACAATATTCTATTTAGTATCTTAATCTTTCACAATTGATGCCATCTCCAAAGTCATATGGACAACCATCAATGATAAAACAACAAACGTCACAACCTACGATGGTTCTAGAGGAAAGATTTGTAAAAGTTGTTACTATAGAGAATGAATCAGAAGACAAAGCTATCCTCGATTGGTTGTACAAATATGAAGAAACATCGACATCAAAAAACATCAGCATCGAGATAGATAAGTATGGCAAAGGAAAGGTTATTTTAGAAAAAATGGGTTATGAAGGATAGGGACTTGTTGGAAAAAGGAAAGAAGGCATCATGGAACCAATTCAGCCTCTTACTCTTTATTCAAAGTATAAGACAAGATTGGGTTACTCAAAAGAAGAAAAAAATAAATGACTAAGAAGGTAGTTGAAAGAATCCTTCAAGTAAGAGATAGCTCTGAAACATATTCTAATATATGGATGGGATCTATATTCTGATATATCTTACACAGATGTCCAAATTGATGTCATAAAACAATATGCACCTACACGTGAGGAGGGACTAAGCTCAGGGTCTAGATCACTTGTATTAGAATCACAACATATTGATGACTCAAGTGAGGATGAATAGACATTGAGTGAACTAGATAATCACGAGGAGAGTAACATCATTGACCTTGACATCCCTAATGACAACTCTAATGACATAACTATCTGAACCCTTACCATCATCAACCCAAGTCAATCCGATGACTTCCTACCCTAGTCCATCCCGAACTTATCGACTGGCAACCCATTTAACCTCTAAATGTACCCATCTATGCAAATGATGACGTTATCATAAATTTCCTTTGTTTTGACGAAAATGATACATGTTCTATCCATAAATCTCATAACAACAGGGATCAACTAGAGGTGTCAAATCTTCAAGTTGCAAAAATAGAAAACAAGAATAATGGATCTAATGGTGAAAACCATTCTATGGTAGTATTAGATATTGAAAAGAGAAAAATAAAGAACGCACCGGACAGTGAAAACCTCTTTGAGGTGCTGAAAGATGGGAGATTTGACACCCTTCCAGAACATTATCATGAAAGGTCATCAATTTTGGTGGAGCCTACATAATCTGTAAACATTGGTATAGAAGAAAGTATAAATATTTTACATCTAGCAGAATCTATGAAAGAACAAGAAAGACTTGAATTTATCAAATTCTTTGAAGAAAGAAGCATTAATTTTGCTTGGTCATACTCCGATATGTCGGGTTTAGACCCAAATATTTTAATGCATCATTTGTATTTGCCTACTTGAATCAAACCTGTAAAACAAAAATTAAGAAAGATGCATCCACATATCGCATTGATGGTAAAAGTTGAGCTAAATAAGTTATTAGATGCAGGATTCATTAGGTCTATTGATTATGTCGAATGGATATCAAATATTGTGCCTATATCAAAGTCGGGTAATAGTATCAAGATATGTATAGATTCCAGAGATCTAAATAAGGCATGCCCCAAGGATGATTTCCCCTTTCCTAATATTTTCATCATCATGGACTTAACTACAGGGCATGCCATGTTATCAATAATGGATGGTTTCTCCAGTTACAACCAAATCAAGATAGCACCGAAAGATCAGGAAAAAACTACATTCGCATGTCCATGGGGAACCTTTTGTTGGAATGTCATGCCCTTCGGGTTGAAAAATGTAGGGGAAACTTATCAAAGAGAAATGACCACTATCTTCCATGATATGATGCATACGTTTATGGATGAATACGTAGATGATATTCTAGCTAATTCCTATTCCATAGAAGGACATCTAGATATCCTAGGCAAAATTTTCACAAGGCTAGAAAAGTTCAATGTCAAACTAAACCTTAAGAAATGTGTCTTTGGGGTTACATCAGCAAAAATCTTAGGATACATAGTCTCAAAAAAAGTTATTGAAGTAGGTCCAGCAAAGGTAAAGGCAATAATGGAAATGCCACCACCTGAAAACATTAGTCACCTAAGGTCACTGCAAGGAAGGTTACAATCAATTAGGATATTTATCTCCCATTTGGCAGACAAAATTCATCCATTTTATCATCTATTACATAAGAATTTTGTGTTCAAATGGGATCAGAGGTGTGAAAAAAATTTCAAATAAATAAAGAAATATCTAATGTCGCCACCTATTCTCATGCCACCTACAGAACGAAGACCTTTAATACTATACATTGCAACAACGAATATTTATTTAGGAGAGCTATTGGCACAAGAAGATTATGAAGGAAGGGAACGAGCCATTTACTATATCAGCAGAACTTTGAATGTCTATTTTAATACTATACATTGCAACAATGGATATTTCTTTAGGAGCATTTTTTGCACAAGAAGATTATGAAGGAAGGGAACAAGCCATTTACTATATCAACAAAACTTTGAATGGCTATGAAATAAATTATACCTTCATTGAGAAATATTGTTTGGCGGTGGTATTTGCTACCCAGTAGTTGTGAAATTACATGTTGACTCACACAATCAGGCTCATCACAAAAATTGATCCACTAAAATATCTACTCAGTAAGGCTACTTTAACAGGTAGATTGGCCAAATGGGTCATGCTTTTAAGTGAGTTTGATATTCAGTATGTGGAAAGAAGAGCCATCAAAGGTCAAATGATCGCAGAACAATTAGTTGAAGCTCCTTTAACTGATGATCATCCTATGACAATGGAGTTTCCTGATGCAAACATTCTTATAGTAACAACACAACAATGGATACTTTGCGTTGATGGATCATATACACAAAGAGGATCCGGTGTGGGAATATTGTTCATTATACCCCAAGGACATACCATCCCAAATTCTTATAGACTAATATTTCCATGTACCAATAATGTGGTAGACTATGAGGCATTGATCATTGGCATCAAAATGGCAATTGAATGGAAAATCACAACTACAAGTATATGGTGATTCTCAACTAGTCATTTATCAAGTAAATGATGAATATCAAATGAAAGATGAGAATTTAATACCCTATAAGCAATTGATAGATGATCTCAAACAATACTCTGTCAATATCAAATTTGAGAAAATTCTGAGGGTAGAAAACAAAGCGACAGATGTTATGGCAACAGTTGCTTCTCTTTTGCAATTACCAGAGAAACATGGTCATTATGAGTTTATGGTAGAACAAGTATCTCATCCTTCTTATAATAGTTCTGAATCCCAAACCATATACCATTTAGATGTCGTTGAATCCTCCATCTATGAAAAGACATATGCGTACCTAAAAGACAAAATCCTTCCTCCTAATCTTTATAGAAACCAAAAAAGCAACTTCATCTGCCAATCTGCTCGACATGCTTTAATCGCCGACATACTTTACCATCAAGGTCTAGATGGTACTCTTCTCTAATTTTTAGAACATAACTAATTTGAGACAACCTTATGTGAGGTTCATGAAGGTGTTTGTGGAACTCATTCAAGTGGTATAACTCTACCAAATAAACTCCTCTGTTTAGGGTATTACTAGCCAAATATGGAGAAGGAGTCTTATCAGTTTGTCAAGAAATTTTAGAAGTATCAGATTCATAGTAATCTAATCCACACACCAGCTCAAGAATTTCACCCATTCACATCAACATGGCCCTTTTGTCAATGGGGACTGGATATGGTAGGAAAGATAAATCCATCTTCATCCAATGGACACAAGTTCATAATCACAACAATAGAATATTTTACAAAATGGATAGAAGTAGTTCCTCTCACAACTATCACTGGAAAATAGATCTCATCTTTCATATTGAACTACATAATTTTTCGGTATGGCATACCTCAATCCATTATCACTCATAATGGATGACCATTTACAAACCAAGATGTCAAGGAATTATGTGAAAAATTTCATATCCAACATCGTTTGTGTATTATCCTCAGGGAAATGGCCAAGCCGAAGCCTCTAACAAGATAATTTTGAAAATACTCAAGAAAATGGTTAACGATGTTGGATGATATTGGCATGTTCATCTCAATCCTGCATTATGGGCCTACAGAACCATCATCAGAACACCAACAGGAGCTACACCATATGCCTTGGTATATGGATCAGAGGCCATACTACCCATTGAGGTAGAGATTCCATCACTCTGTGTATCACTAAAGGGAATCATTTTAGATGAGGATTATAGAGTGTCTAGGCTTCAAGAACTGGAACTGTTGGATGAACGTCATCAACAAGTTGTCAATCATCTAACTGCATATCAACAAAGAATGTCCCGAAGCTACAATCACAGGGTAAAGTCTAGAATCTTTCAGGTTGGGGATTTTTTCTTAAAAGAAAACCCTAAAAATCAGCAAGACAGAGAAAAGAAAGGGAAGTTTGAACCTAACTGGCTAGGTCCCTTTGTCATCATATCAGTTTATGGATCGGGCACTTATCAGCTATCAACACCTGAAGTGGATTTGTTTGATGAACCTCTCAATAGTATCCATCTCCAAAATTTCTACACATGAATCACCTAATGCATGGTTCAAAATCCTAAAAATGGTTGCCTTGATGAAAACCTGGCAAATAGGCGCCTATCTTGGTAATAGAAAATACAAACAAAAAGAGAAAATACAAACAAAAAAATCAAAAAAGAGTGAAAAACAAAAGTGCAATTAAAACATGTCATGGAAACCTGGAAAAAAGCACTATGTGTGATTTTAACTAGCTTTTCCATCTATTTTGATACATATCATGGTCGTTAATCTAACCATCATTTTGCATCCATTATCATATCATTTCAAATGGCCATGTCTCACTCTAGCTAGGGGGCGACATCAAGATCTCACTGGGGGCAATAAAACATCAAGCTTAATAAAATGGACAAACAACAGTATGAAAAATGCAAAAAAAACAATGATTGAAACACAACCAACATGAGACATCAATCACCATCAGAAACACATTATCCATCCATATCAAATCAGAAAATTCCAAAAACAAGTCAATAAGTCAGTCTCAAAAATCCAAAAACATGAGTTAGTGTCAGTCAAACTACGTGGTCTATGCTTGTATAACGTAGGCAACGCTAATATTTGATCAGCCCCTAAGGCCCCTAGGGTAGGTCTTTAGGTTAGGTTTGATCCAAAATCTTAGAAAATCACAAAAACATCATAAAATCGGGATGGATGATCTAATCTGAAAAATGGTTGAAATACTTTAAGCAAAGGTTGGATATGTTGTACTTTGATCATTAATATCATTTATTTGGACCAACAAGATGATGTATATAACTAGAGAAACTAGGAAGAAGAATGGTATTTTTCATTGTCAATTGTTTGTGAATTAATCATAATTACTATGTGAATTATCATGGGACATGATCTTCAAATGTATCACTAATGACATTCGGAATTCAAATAGGAAAATGATTAATCCTTGTTTTTTTATGCAAGAATTTCTCTGGTCATCTCAGTTTAATTATACTTAGATGCTTGTGTTCACTTGCAATATCAAAAAAAAATCATGAAAGTAATACTCAAGGCGTCATTGGTATAACATATACCATTGATGCTTGTACTTACTTTCAACATTTTAAAAAGCTCAATGATGATACAAAGCACAAAAATACTGTTAAAATTCCAATATTTGCATGTAGTTGCATGATAAATTTAGATTGCATTCATAAATAGTTTGTACATCTGTAGAGTCTTTTGTTACAAAAGTTTGTGAAAATTTTAAATTGATGATTCATTTCTCATTAAATACTGAGTATACTTGACATAAACAAAAACATCATCATAACCATATAGTTGCATCAACATTTTTTTTTCACATTAGAAAGCATTTTCTATTCATCATTCATACATTTTAATCAATCATTTTTCTTTCATAATATTATATTTCCCCATATCATATAAAAGTTCTAAAAGAAAATTTCAAAACTAAATCATATCATTGCATTATTTCTCGCATATCATATCATTACATTCTCCATTTAAATTTTATTATTATTACATCAATTCATCACATTATCCATTTACATTTTATTATCATACATTTATTTCATACATCGATCATCATACATCATACACCCATTCATCATTCATTATTTTATTATCATATCATATTATTGCATTTCCATCAATTCATAATGTATATCATACATAATCTATTTTCACATTTATATCAACATAGGAATATAATCCCATTTTCATCACATCATTACATCCACATGCATATATTAAGATGATCATCGTATAAAATGAAAATAATCATGCATCCATACATCATTCCTTAAATGGACCATCATAAACCATAGCATATCACATGATCATGTAGAATCAAATAAATCATCACATGGCATGTAGAACATGATAAATAAATGCATCCATCATAGAATCATAATAGAACTCATCATATTTTTAGTTGAGTGGAAAAATGGAAAAGCAAAAGTGGGACCGCACTTTGCGGAGGGAAAAATGGATTTTTCCCAAATTTCAAAACCTACTTTTCTCGAGGTCTCTTCTAGCCATCCTCAGGTTTCCCGCCCACCTTTTTCCATGGCTCCTAGTTCTTCTTGGGCTTTGCATGTCCCTTTTTCCGACGGTGCTGAAAATATTAGTTCTTTCCGCCCGAATAAGGTTAGAAATGTTGAGTTTCATCCTAGGGTTTCTAAGCCTGTGCTTCACCTACCTTTTCCTAATGCATCCTCTTGGTTCAAGTATGCTAGGTATCCTACTTATGGTGTTTCTGGCAAGGGCTCTCCAGGTTCTATTTTCAGAAATGGAAAGTGGGTGCCAGATGCTCCTGTTGGTCTTAGAAATGGGTTGCGAAATGGGAAATGATTGACGGATGCTACAGCCAATTTCGAGAAGTGGTTGTCGGTTTCTCATCAGAAGAAATCACTAACCAGTGTTCCTCAACCTATCTTTGATATATGTAAGTCGTCCTCACCTTCTTTCTCTGATCGTTCTTGGGCTGATGTTGCGGCTGGTCATTCCTCGTCTCCAGTTGCTCCCACTATCCTTACTCTTGCTACTTTTCCCAACTCCATTCCCATTCCTTGCTCCTTCTCTGCTCCTGCTCCCCTCACGTTTCCTAATAATATTCCATTGAGGAATTTTTTTCTGAAGCATCTAGTTTCCAAGCTGTTGGTCCATCCTGTAGCTGGGTCTGGTAACTTCAGTAAATCTGGTAGTGCTTTTTGCTCGTAGGTCAAGCCTGATAAGGCTCATTCTATTAAGCCTAATAATGCTCATTTTTTTAAGCCTTCTAATTCCCATTTTGTTCATTCTCGGAATTCAAAAGGGAAATATTTCAAGAATCGCTCCTCTCAGATTGAGGTCACGTTGCCTCATTCTATGCTTGATCCACAAATCTTGGATCTAAAGGATGTAGCTCCATTTGGTAAGTTTTAGAAATTTTCTCCAACCCTTGATAATTTGTAGTCATGGGTTTTTAATTCTTGGGTTGGTTCCAACCAAGTGTTTTTTTAGATAAAGGAGAAGGTTACTTTGTGGCTATTTTTTCTGATAAAGATTCATGAAATGCTGTGTTTCATAAAAATAATTGGATGATGGAAGGTAATGGCCTCTTTACCACATTATGGACTCTGAATTTTAATCCTATTCAAGTCAAGCAACAGTTTATTCCTTTATGGGTTCAGTTACAAGGTCTACCCTTGGAATATAGAGAACAGGGTATTATTGAAATTATTGGTAACAAATTGGGAATCTTTATGCACCATGATATGGATTTTATCTCAAATCCTTCTCTACCAATTAGGTTTTCAGTTTTACTGGATGTTAAAAAAAAAAAACATTGTCTGCAAATATTCAAATTAAAACAGTGTTTGGTATTTGGGTGCAAGCAGTTCTTGTGGAAGATCCCTTCCTAGTTTGTTGTTCTTGTCATTTTCCTCTTCATCCATTTGAGAATTGTTGTTCTTATGATGGTGTGTCCACTGGGTGTAATTCAAACCCAGTAAAGTTGTCAGCTTCAGTAGTTCCTTTTGCTGCTTCATTTCCATTCAAAAATTCTTGGAATTTAGAGTTTATTTTCCTTCGGAATGTATTTGATCTTTGCTCCAGATGGTTCTCCTTTGTTCATTCTACATCTCTTGGACTGCATAGGGTAGAAAAATATCATGTTGTTTCTTCAAAATTTGAGGTGGATAATTTGCCTCATGTCTCTGCGTCATTTAAATATTATTCAAGTTGTGTTTTTATCAAGAAAAAATATATTCATACTCTTTTCAAGCAGGTTGGTATACCTATTGCAAATAATGGGGGTTTTTCACTACACTCCCTAATTAATATTTTTCTTTATTCTTTAAATATTCGCTCCCCTGAGGTTAGTTTCACTTGTCTTCTCCAAGCAAACCAGTGTGCTTCAATGTTAACTTTGGGTGTGTTAAAAAACTGTGATAATAATCTTGTTGTCTTTGATCACCTAGAAGTTGATAGTACTTCCTTGGCTATTGCAAATCAAGATATATATCAAGATCTTTTGCATGATGTGATGCCATCAGAAGATGATATGGTCAATTTTGTTGATCAGTCTCTTATTTCTGTAGGTGAGCAATTTATTGATCACATTACTTCAGAAGTTTTTGATAATGTACCTCTTATAGAGGATGGTTGCTCTATTTCTCAATCTAAATTTTCTCCTCATAATCCAAAATCTCCTACTAAGTGAGGTAGGAAATCTTTAGCTACAAAGCTCAAGGAAGAATTCTCAAAGGGAATTCAATCGATTTTAGATTCTAGTCTAGGTATTCTTCCTCTACAGAAATTTTACCCTTGATAGCCTCTGATCATTTTGCCATTTCTTTGACTATATCTGGTAATATTTTCAAGTCAAAGTATCATTCTTATTTTAAATTTGAGTCCATGTGGCTTAGACATCCAGACATAATTAATTGTATAAGCCAATGGTGGCTTTCTGCTCCTTATGTGCAATGATCTAAAATGCTCCAATTAAGTAATAAATTGGATTATGTCAAGAAGAATTTAAAGTCTTGGAACCAGTTAGTTTTCAAAAAAAAAAAATCTCAAAAGGATTTGGTGTATAAAAAGCTAGTACAAATAAATGAGAAAATCATTAAAAACGGGCTTGATAATAATACATATGAAGAACAGGAAAAATTGCAACTTGATGGATAGAATTGCTATCTCATGAAGAAGAATACTGGAGCCAAAAATCTAGGGAATTGTGGTTGAAAGATGGTGATAAGAATACCAAATTTTTTCATCATTCAATTCAGGCCAAAAGATCAAAATCTGCAATATTTGCTATTCAAGATAGTGTGTCAGGGAGTATACTTGTCAATGAGAAAGATATACAAAATGAAGCAGTTATTTTTTTCTCAAAACTGTTATCAAAGCCTGTCAATACAAATGGGAATTTATCTACATAAAAAGAGGAACTTTTGAAGAATATTCCCCCTTTGGTTTCTTCGGGTGATAATTTGAGGCTGCTTGCTCCTTTTTCTCTTAAAGAACTTAAAGAGGTTGTTTTTTCAATGTCACCAAATAAGGCCCTGGAAACTAATGGTTTCATAGCCATCTTTTTTCAAAAATGTTGGGATTTTATTGGATTTGATATTTTAAGTGCCCTGGAAGAATCAAGGAAGTCGGGTGGAATGTTAAAAAAGTTCAATGTCACAAATATAGCCATCATTCCAAAAATAGTGTCTCCTAAGTCATTTTCAGATTTTAGACCTATTTCACTTTGCAATACAATATACAAAATCTTCACAAAGCCATTTATCTTCGTCTTCATCCTCTCATTTCCACTCTTATATCCGAGGAGCAAGGTGGTTTTTTTCCTAGCAGAGAAACTCCAGAAGGAGCAATTGTGGCTCATGAAACTTTGCATACCATAACTTCAAATCAATTGTCAGCTATGATAATTAAACTAGATATGCAAAAATCATATGATAAAGTCAATTGGTGTTTTTTGAAACAAGTGCTTTTAAAGTTCAACTTCTCTCCTAAATGGTGTAAATGGATAATGGCTTGCATTTTTGGGGCACAATTTTCTATATTAATTAATGGTTCTTCTGCAGGATTTTTTAACTCTTCTCAAAGTGTTCGTCAGGGTGATCCACTATCACCATTGTTATCTATCATTTTGGCTGAAGCTTTGAGTAGATCGTTTAAAAATGCAAATCTTCAAGGGAAGAAAAAGGAGTTATTTTCCCAAATTCCAATATCTTTGTAACTCACTCTTTATTTGTTGATGATACTCTCCTTTTTGGTAAAGCAAATCTGGTAGAAGCAAAAAGCATAAAAATCCTCTTGGATAACTACACAAGAGTGTAAGGCCAATAGGTAAATGAAGATAAATCAAAGATATATCTGTTTAACACTAAAGCCTCTACTGAAAAGTCTGTTGTCAAGCTTTTTGGTTTTTGCCAGGATCAATTGCTAAGTAAATACCTTGGAATTCCTTTCTTCTCAGGTCAAAGTAGGGTTTCTTATTGGATCAAAATTATTCAAAATATTCAAGCAAAATTACTTTCCTGGAAAGGTCGTTGGCTCTCATTAGCAGGCAAAATTCTTTTAGTCAAATCAATTCTATCATCTATTCCTAATTAATTTATGTCAGTATTGAAAGCTCCTAAATCTATTTTGCTTCAAATTCAGAAATTAATTAGGAAATTCTTGTGGTCTAGCAATTTGGATGTAAAAAAAAAAGATACCTTTAATCTCTTTGGAAACTATGTGTTTGAGTAAGTTAAAAGGGAGGGGCAGGTCTTCAAAACCTATCTGATAGAAATGTAGCTTTGGGTGCTAAAATGGTTTGGCGATTGTTCTCAAATCCATCATTAAAATGGTGTCGTATAATGCAAAATAAGTATCTGGATAGTCAAAACTCATCAAGGATTTTCATAGTATTAAATCCTCCAAGAGGTTCTGCAATGTGGAATTTCATATTGACCTGCAGAAAATTAATCCTTCCTCATTTATCTTGGGAAATAAATAATGGTAAATTGACACAGTTCTGGAATGATTTTTGGAATGGGTACAAGAAGCTCAATTGTTATAATTTGGATTCTTCAAAGCTTTCTTGTCTAAAAAAATTGGGATTTATGTTCATCAATATTTTGACAATGTTGACTCAGTATCAGGAAAAAGTCCGTTGGAAGGATTTTTCAAGAGAACCAATTGATAACAATCATAAAGAAATCATTGCATCTATTTTGAAGGATAGAATAGTTTATGTTTCAGCTTGCTCAAATAGATTATTATGGACAAAATCTGATAAAGGTTATTATTTAGTCAGGGAAGGCTACCTCTCCATTTCAAAATCTAATTCTAATATTCAAAGTCACAGAGCATATAGTTTTTGTTGGAATTCAAAAATTCTACCTAAAGCTGGTTGTTTTGCTTGGTTAGCAATTCAGAGAAAAATCCTAACAAGTGATAAGCTATCGAGATTGAAAATATCTGCTCCATTCAATTGTGTTATATGTGGTCAAATGTTAGAGGATTCAAACCATTTATTTATTTCTTGTTCAGTTGCTCAAAGTTGTTGGCATTTTGTCTTATCAAGGTTGAACTTCCAGTTACCTCTGCCAAATTCTTTATGGGGTTTATTCTCTAGCTGGCCTAAATTGTATCAGTCTTCCTTTTTTTCTTGCATATGGGAAGTGATTCCTGCTTCAGTCTTATGGTCTATCTGGTGGGAAAGGAATAAAAGCATATTTAGAAAGGAAAAACATAGTATAGAGAATATTTTGTCTTCTTTAGAATTTTCAATTTATGAATCAGTAAATGCCTATGTATCAAAAAATAAGAACACTAGTTCATCCTTTTCAGATTGGGATTCCAAATCTCTTTCAAATTGGCCCCTTTTAGTTCTCCCTTTCAAAGGAAGTTTCCTCAATGTATCAAATAAAATTGATAGATCTAAGGTTGCATGGTTGTCTCCTCCTTTGGGTTTTTTTAAGCTAAAATTTGATGGTGCCTCAAGAGGTAACCTAGGAAGTTTAGGAACTGGGATAGTAATAAGAGACCATAAAGGTTTAGTTCTTGGTGCAAAATCCATCAAATTACCAGATGGTACAAATAATGAAGCTGAAGCGCAGGCTTTGCTAAATGGTTTGAGAATGGCCCAAGATTTTAAAATATCACATTTAGAGATTGAAGGTGACTCCCTAATTCTAATGAATGCTTGCAGGGAAGGAAAATTGCATAATTGGAAGTTAGCCTAATTTTTAAAGAAAATTTTAAAGCTTTTGAATCTTCTTTCGCATTACAACTTATTGCATACCTATAGAGAAGGTAATTTCATGGCTGACTTCTTAGCTAATGTGGGATGTGACCAAATTGAAAGTGAAGTGACTCATATTGTTCAAATCAAGAAAATTGATTTTGAGTTGGAAAAATTAATTTCAAAAGAAGAAATTTTGTCTTGAGCATAAGGTATTCATTGGATTTATAAATTTAGTTGGAAGTATCAATTATGGAGGTGCTAGTTGGAAGAATCATTAATTTTCTTGTAACTATTACTTTTATGGTTGATGTTTTCAACTAAATAGTATGTTTCAAGATTGAAGAACTATCTGCTGCTATTTTATGATTACAATTCTTCATCAGTGAGTATGTATGGTTCAAACCGAAAGTATTAGCGATCATATGGCAATCTTGGGTTGCTATGTGTATGATTATATGTTATGAAGAAGTACAAGATAAATATCTATTGACAAGCATTGTTAAAGTTATATTTTGTGGTTCTTCAAATCATTCGATCAGGTACTGGCAATCATAAGTTAAACATACTCTTAAAGTTGTCACGATGCAGGTGTCAAGTAGTTTCATGTTAAAATCACATGGCAATACACTTGCTTTTCTCTATACCAGGTGGAGAGGAATTATTGGATCGTGGTCTTTCACTTCTATACAAACAATTCTGAAAAGTTATGATATCTCATTCGGTACTTTATCCTCCAACAGATTTTGTCATGATAAGTTGGTAAGCTTACAAGGTATAAGGCAGTTTTATGCTTATTTATATGGTGAAAATAACTATTTCATCTCATTCAAGCAATTAATGTTCGCTTAGCTATCTGTGACTATATCAAAGGCTATTTGGTCTAGTTGGTATTTAACGACTATCGCAGGTAAACATATAGAATATCACCCACATAATTTTAGAATGTGGCTTCTAGTTCAGAGATGGGAGAGTCCAATTTCTGGTAAGCTTGATATGCGGCTTTTGCAAATTGTTTTTAAGTTTCAATGCCCGTTTGATTATAAATGTTTCAAATCCATAATAGGGAGTGTGGTTCTTCAGCCTAGATCAAGAAGGTTGATTTTT